>CAVNYN010286647.1:8413-19879 GCA_963692815.1 Nyctanthes arbor-tristis | reverse complement strand
AAAAAAAAAAAAAAAACTATAGAAAGGAAAGGAAAAGACGATAGATAGTAATCACTGTGAAGTGACAATATATGCATATGAATGAGATGCAAAACAAAATACATACCAGCATAGTTGATAGGGGATTTGACCGTTGCATTTCCTGTACCATCCATGAGAAGTGGCCGATGTAATGACCTTATATCAAGAAAGAAAAGGAAAACCTAAATCATTCGTCCGGCGCGACATAGTTAGGATGTGAAGCAGATTTCATGCGTAACTAACCAGTCAAGATAGCACAACCAGCTGCAGCAGCTTCTGATATATTATGACCAGTGAAACCTGGTAAGAATGACCCGCCTACTACAGCTATTGGTGTCAACCTGTAGAAGTCTCTTAGTTCACCTATGACATGACAGATTTTTTCTGGTCAATATCCCTTGTATAGCAAGTGGAAAAGTAAACTAACAGAGAAGTAACTAAAGATAATTATATCCGCCCATCCTGCAGAGGTTAGAGACCATAATAATACTTGAACAGGATACTCTTTAAAATGTGAATATCAGTTTCTAATTACATTTAAGAGACCTGTGAAGACTGTTAACAAATCAAACAAAAGGAGGAAAAGAAGGAATTCACAGGAGGTTAATACACCAATTCTCATACATATGCATTCAGCCTATCACCTAAAATACATTAAAAAGCTAAAGGGTAAGAAAATAATATGAAGGGTAACCGAGAAAGCCTAATTGCAACATTCAAAGCTAGGCCTTACATCGCTTTTTAAAGTGAAGCTCTTATTACAGAAAAAGAAAAATAAAATAAATATATAGAATTTCGTATCCACGTTATATTTTCAAAAGCATAAAGAATTGGCAGCAATTTTCTGTATATTTTAGCATACAAACATTAACTTCACCATTCATTTAGAAAATCAGCAATAATCTAAAACCTATGAACCACGGACATGGACTACCAAGAAGTGTCTATAAGTGCTCAAAAACCAAGAATTATAATGTTTACCCTTTGCCAGTCTAAGCTGTAATGCACTGCAAAATGAAGTATTTATAAGTGCACTTAAGATAAATGTTCCATGGATTAGGCATAATGCAACTCGGCTAAGAATTAAAACCAAAAGCAAAAGAAAGAGTTAAAGATTGCATCTGGATGTGAAATCATCAGCTATGAACTTTAGAGGTATTTCAATAAAAGTTCCATGAAAAGGAGCTTGGCGATAGGTAAAGAAACCTAATGAGTCAACGATGTATATATTTGTTCCAGGTGTAAGCTTATGACCATGAGACCTCAATGCCACAAGAACTCCTTGCTTCTGCAATTTCTGTGTTATTTGAGGAAATGCACACAGTAAGTTCAACTTTCATAATAGCGAAGACTTTGAAATGGGACTAACAAATTGTGCTAAAAAGTAACATGCGTGACAGCCGTATGGATGAACAATTTAGACTGGCATGCAGGAGAATAACTAGTGTTTCTATCCACAGAAATTGATGAAATGTGGATCCAGTAGCATATATGTCTTTACCAAATACAGTTTCTTAGTGAAATTTGAATGAAACCAAGGGTGTCCTTGTCAAGCATTTAGATGATAATTGAGATAATAGAACACAGAATATCAGAAGTGTGAGTGTCTGAATTTCGTTACATATAAGTTACTCAAAATATCTTAGGAAGCATTTCAAATTTAGGGACTGAACCATGGGGCATACTAGGAGGCAAGGCAATATTTAATGAGGGGAGAACATCATCATAAAATGAGTACTTTGATTTTTAACATTGCCCTGTCGTATCCTGCCTAGTATCCTCTTTTACTGCAATAACGTACTTGTCCATCAGGGCGAGGAGTGGATTTATAAAGTCTCCTGAATTCTAAATCTGTCCGATCCCCTTGGATCAGGCGTTGGTCAATCTTCACTGTGCGTAATGAGGACATAGTAAAGCATTCTCCACAATAAGTTAGGCATGGCTAAAGGCTCTTTCCCAAACTGACTGAAGTAATATGCCTAAGGCCCTGAATTCACTTCAAAGATATATTGGTAAGCACTCGTTCAAATCTCAACTGTACCATCAAAGGTTTGGAAGCGTGCAACATTAGAGGTTTTAAATTTCAAATACAAAGCATACAGAAATGTCATCCATAATAGTCTTGACTGAAGAATTACATGGATCTACCAAAAATTGTACCCGAGCAATCTCTCGCCCATGTTGTGGTTGCCTTGGAACAATAATGGTGGCAATATCAGGATGCATATCTTTAAGCGCACTGTGGGCTCTTAGAATGACTGCACAAATATGAATAACTTAACATATCTTGTTAACATCAATCTGTACAAGGATCATCACATCTGAGGATCTTAGAAGCAGTTACCTAGAACTATATCAGCACTTACCATCTTCTTCACCCTTGTGTATGGACGAAGCCATCCACACCTTTCTATGAGCAATTTGTGCCTGAAAATCTTTCAAAATTCTCCCATCTTCCTGAAGAACGCCAAAATCATCAATTACTGAAACAAAACAACATTAAATTCAGCAAACCTGTCTTCATATTCAACAATGAATGATTTAATCATCTAAAGGACAAATATAATGTTTACAGGTAATATGTAAAAGCCAGCTTAAAGAATTCATGAGAATAATGTGGTAATAGGCTTGTAGACCATTCAGCCAACATAGAAAGTCATAACATATTTGAGTTTTGATAAGAAATTAACAAATTGGAGAAAATCAACGCACCACATTTTAGGTCTCCACAAAAGTTGATGATGAAAGGTGGAGCTTGTAACAGTTGAAAGCGAATTCCTTGGAGACGTGCTCTACAATAGAATAACAAGGAGTAGCAATCAAACATGGCAATTGATTTGAGCTTGAAACCCGTAACAAGACAGCAAACAAGTGCATACCAACGGGAGAATCAATGAAAACTTTGAGAGCAGTAACCTAGTCAATGGAAGAATGGCTGGTTGTGACCAATTTAAAAAAGATCTTTCGGACATCCTGCCGTTGAGCAATGTCAATGCAATCTGAAGAGAGAATAAATGAGTCTAGACTGGACTAAATATGCGGAATAATATATTACATCAAAAAGCAAATGTCTTCTACAGAATTAAATACTATAGACATTGAGCAACAGAAAACAGGCGTATTAAAGTAAATTGCTTAAATTCCAGGAGATTATGATTAATGATAAATCAGTATTTTAGATGCAATACATCAGTGTGGAAACAAGAAGAGCTTACACCATTCTTAGCGGCACCCATAATGAGATTTGGCCATAGTTCACTTTCCAATAGTATGATTGCATTTGGCTTCCAATAATGAAGGAATGCATCCATGGCAGTAGGTATGTCAAGTGGAGCAAACTGGTTCATGCAAGTGATTAGTAGTAGGGAAAACTATAACTTACACTTTTAGGAATGTAGAAGGAGATAAAAAGTATCAGAAGTTCAGAAAATTAACATTTCCACTAAACAAGGAAATTGTTAATGCTAACATGTACATACCATTTCTTTGTTCTATACTGCCATCCTTAAAAATACACGTCTTATATGGTTACAAAGTACCCTACGCTAGTCTATATTATTTCCTTCTCTCAACCGTGTTAAAGCTTTAGCTTACAATATAAACTCTCTCACTAAGCACTATAGCCAATCCAGCTTGAAATGATTGAGCATCATACATGGGGACATTGTCATACCTTGATGCTTATAGCACTATAAAGATAAGAAACCTTGATAATTTAATAAATAACAAACAAAAGAGTGAAAAGTTTTATCCAAAACGAGGCAAAAAGACGTTGCACTGTCAACTTTGTGCACAAGTACAAATAATCTGAATACACATTTGTAACACATTGGAAAGTAACACATCTACTCAGTCATTTGAAGTTTATTGGGCACTTGCAATTCCATGAAATATATTGTACAATGCCATTTACAGTCACATGATTCCATTTGCTAGTTTCACCAGTAACTGCTAATCTCGTTGAGGAGAGCAAAGCTTGAAACCTTGAGTGGTACTGAAGGAGTGAGCGAGTTAGTAAGTGAGTGAGTGAGTGAGTGTGTGAGAGAGAGAGAGAGAGAGAGAGAGATTTCTCCTCCGTCGAAGTGGTAAGATAGAAAAGGAACAGTATGGTCATGAGCAGTGATGGAACTCACAAACAAAATCTAGCTGATGACACTTAAATGTGGAGCTAGGTTGATAAAATATTTCATCCTTAATGTGAAAGTTCACCTATAAGGATTACCGGAAGAACTCAAGAATAAATTTTAGCAATAAATCTTAGCTGAAGTATTTAAAAACTCACAAATTTTAAGAACCTGATATATGACATCACTTGGAAGCTGGTTTTTTATCACTTCACTGCAGAATAAATAAAAATTCAGAGTAAATAAAATAGAATAAACACAGAAAATAGACATTGATTTTATTTATTTATCAGACAGGACAGCAAAGAAAATAGAGAAATATATCGGAAGAATTGTTATTATTTTACAGGGAAACCAGTTCCTGAGCTCTACCAACATGCGAGACTCAGCAAACGATAGTGTAAGAGCCATCTCAAAGTATCTTCAGAGATGAAACTGTTCTATCAGGAATCCCAGGATCTGGCTGTCAACCATACACTTGTTTTTATCATGTCACTCACAACCAAACTTTAGACAGTAGAGTTTGGAACCATGATCTCTCTTGAACAACATGACCATAAGATGTAGAAATCACCCTTTCCCTCCCTATGCCCCAGTGGAGATCTAGAAAATATTGTACTCTGAAAGGAATATGTGTCATGAAAGATATTATCCCGACAAATTTATCAAAGTTGATCAGTTGACCTTCTGAAAATGTCCTTGCAGACAGACATAATGGATTGATTTTGTGTGTGTGTGTGTGTGTGTGAGAGAGAGAGAGAGAGAGAGATTCGGTGGTAATTCTGGGCTCAAGAGAAAATGCATAGGAAAAAGGAAATACTCATTTCAGAAACTGATGCATAGTCCTGTTAACTTCACGAATCACATCTTCATCTGTTTAGAGATTCTATAGCTCTATCAAAAGGTCCCCGTGACTGAGCCAAAAAAAGATTATGCAACAGCAGTGTTCAAAAAAGGATCGGAAGCACGCGAACGCGATGAGGTCATGCCTTGAGTATAAATGCACCTAGGCACGGCAATGCACAATAAAGGGCAGTAATGTGTGAAAATTTGTGAGGCATCGAGCATCGAGCTTAAGCACCTAGACTTAATGTGCAAGAGAGAACCACCCTGTTATGCTAGATTTTTTTTTTTTTTCAGAGGAACAAGAACCCATGATTAATTAACTATGCTACCCAGAATTTTTTTAGTTTCAAAGATCGGAAGAGCATCGTAAACACAGTCAAAATCTTCCTTTTTTCAGTATCACATAGGAAAGATGATATATTATCAGAAAAATTCAAATGCAGAGAGACAATAAATTCCAAAAATGAATTAAGTGATACTGATTATAGAAACCTAAAGATTATCTACTGTTTAATTCTTGCTTTGCATGGATCTACTAGCCGATTCTGTGAATGTTCAGACAGCCAAAGAATTTTTGACTGATGGTCAAGTCAACTTCATCGCCTTTGGATCCTAAGATTTTGAAGTAAATTAGTTTACACTCTTGTCTCCATCTCTTCACTCAACTCCACCTTGTGTGGCTCACTGCACTCCCAATATACCAGTTCTGTTGCATAGATTTCCTCCTATCGTTTTCCCACCCCGTATATTTGCTCTCCCCCTTTCGACCCCACTGAACTGCTGTATCTCATCCCCCTCTCCCCTCCTTTTCTTTTTCCCTTCTCTCCAACTGAACTTCCATGAGTACCCCCACTAAAGCCACCTCATCCAGAACATCTCAAGTAAGTAGTGGACTGGTGCAGTGAAGGGTGGCAACAAGGAGGCAAGGAAACAAGAGATGGAATGGAGCAGCAGGGATGCAGTAATGGTTGTAGTGTAAGGCTGAGGTGGAGAAGAGGGAGGCCTAAGTTAGTACGGATAAAATGCCTATGATATTGAGGAGAAAATTCACTATTTAGTAAAAGAAAGCATTTCAAATAAAAAAATTAGCAAATTGAAATATTTCACCTTGAGTACAGGAAGCTCTTTGGGAAACTGGCCTTTACATGTTAGTGCGATCAAAATTTGCCTTTACATATTAACACTATCTACATTCAAGTTTCATCCCTTTCATTGCTCAATACCATTTTTCGTATTTTAATGGTAAGGCTTTGAAGGTAGGCTTATCTGTTTAAGTGTGTATTTTTGAGTATTCGGAGATGACTCATGTATCTAATTTGCTCTGAAACTGAACATCTAATACCACCACTGCTTGCTTGAAAGAATAGTGGCGCCTTATACATTATAGAAGTTCACACGTACAATTAGGGAGGAAATCAAGTATTAGCCTTGTTCATTCTTTTCCAAGATGAACCAAAATTGAAGTTCTAATGTCAGGATGTTGCTCAAACAGCTTCTACGCAGGTGTAACATAACTGAACCATAAGAGAAGCTCCAATGGAGCATTCCATAGAGAATCATTCGCAGAAGTTTTTGGAGCGTGGAATGATGAAGAAATTAAACATTCAAGCCAAAGCATATATGCAATGTTCTTGAGTAAGGAAGGGTTTGTGGTTTTGATTTTTTTAGAATCGATTTTCTAACAAAGTGATTTTTTGGGAGAACGTGTGACTGAAAAGTAAGGAAAAGTTATAAATCTACATGCAAGATTTTTTTAATGAATCTGTGGTTGGACATGAATTTGAAGTAGAATTCATTTTAAAAAATCAAAACCACACAAGGCTTCAACTAAACTTTTTCATGTATGACTAATTTTACAAATAAAATATTTCTGTCCCCTATATCAAGGAGAGATCTAAAGAGTTTTTACAACAGGTTGAAACTAAGCACCTGTTATCAGTCTATTTGTATTTTGAATTAGAAATGGATTTAGAGAAAATGATGCTGGAGACTTGTATAGTACATGGTTCCACAATATATGTGGATATGATTAGTTTGATCACGTTCTATTTTGAAATAGAATGAGTTTGCTAACAGGGGCTAAGTCAAGGATAAACAAGCTCAGACACATTTGGTAGCTTTATAAAGGAACCGATTCTATGTCAAAGGGGGAGGGGGAACCTTTTTGTGTTTATTAAATGAACTGCTCAAACGTTCCATGATACCGACACATAGTTTGGACCGTCAGTTGCTTCTGAGCCCAAAATACGGGCCAATCATAAGCATATAGTCAGAGGGTAAGCTAAAGTAAATTCGCAGAAGTACAAAAAGTGGGAGAAAATCTTTTTCCTGGCAACTAGAGTATAAGAGTGTAGATTTATCATGTCAATTCAAGAACAAATACATTATCGTAAAGGCCATAAAAAATGGTAGAACATCATAATTAGTGAATGTGATTTGATCTAAAGCAGCCAACCACCGACGACATGGTATTGTGTCATGAAAAAGAGGTCCACCCCTAAACTCCATACTATTATAAGACATCAAACATCAGGAAGAAGAACTTAAGGTTGATGTTGCCCAAGTGATTGCTCAAATAGAGTAGAAAATAGGAATATACACATCAAATGAGCTGGAGAGACCCTACTTATGCCAACCGCTAATGCATAACTCCAACTTGTTAATTGAAAAGAGGCTAACAGTTAAAATAGATATCGTAGACAACTAAAAATGAGTGGGGATTAGTTGCACCTCACGTTCTTGACATCTTCTTTCCCTCATTTCTGGGAGGTCTAAAGTCACAATATACTTAGCAAGTAGCAACTAATTTGATGCAAGCTGATTTTGGTTTTACCCCAGATAGATATTGTACAATGGCCCAAACATGAAAGACTCTGGGCAGTCATACTACTCGAACTCCATAGATTAATATTCACTTGTTCATCTTTTTCTTTAGTTCCCCTCTCAAGTTTACCAATGGGGACTAGTTACATCAGTAAATACATTCCTCTCAATCAAACCTCAAAGCCAACATCTTCACCCGGTCCTCAAAGGTCACCTTGTTTGAGAAAGTTAAGATGCAAACCAATAATACAGATGAAATGTAGTTGCTTCCATTCCAGGTTGTTCCTTTTCCCTTACCAGAGCTGTTTTCATGACATTTTGACATACATCTTTCAATCGCCTTCAGGATAGACCTTTCTGCCATGTTACCCAATGAAGGACCACATCTCCCCGCGCCCAGGGGGGGGGGATCAAAGGTCGCACTGTCAAAAGTGACATGAAAATTTTTATATGAAAATGATATATATCCTTGACTATTTAAATTCAGTTTCTTTTGCTGTATGGGCTTCTCATTTTATGCAAGACATCAACTTTGAATGTGTCAATCTAAATTCTAAGGAGAATACAAAAGCAATAATCTACTAGAGCAATGAGCTCAATGATTGGCCGCGATTGCATCCGAAGATTTTCTTTCATATTTTAAAAACTCATTTTACGTTAAAACAAGACAAGCAACAAAAAGTCCGAAGTTCCAATTCAAATAATTACTCAATCAGATCCATTCTTACAATGCTGAAGTCGTTGTGGTCGTCATCAAGACAGCAACATCGGGACTCCTTTCTACACAGCATTTTATTACAGGAATAGCTGCCATGCCTTCCCCTATTCAATAATCGCAATCAGTAGAAATCAAACACCGGCTCAGATATAAAAATTGGAGAGAAAAAAAAAAAACCTAAAGAGACTGCGTGAAACCAAATAAGAGGGCCAGGGGGGCGGGGGAGTGAGGGGCGGCCAAGTCGTTCCCGCCACCGAAGAGGATGTTCACGTCCCCAAACTTTCCGCCACTGTAGGTGGAGGTGAATTAACGGCGATAAACTGTAGGTTAGAACTCTGTAAAATTTGTACAGTAATTCACCGGATTCACCCGCCATAAATGGCTAGTTTGCTAAGAGCTTGATACTTCTTTGGATAAATAACCAGGTGGCGGTAAATAAATAATTAAAAATATAAAAGGAAAATAATAGATAGAGCCGGGTGGGTTCAGGCGGCGGATGGATCATGGCTGCTGGGCTGCCGGTCCGGCTTGTAAGAAAAGTTTGCAACCGATGCTATCTGACAAAATAAGATCTAGGCATGCAGATTTTGGGTTCGGTGCAGGCTCGGTAGATGTCTAGACCATTCGGTTCTGAGAAATAATATTTGTACACATAAAGTGTACAATTTTTGTACAGAACTTCTTATATTTACTTAAATGTCTTTTGTCTTATCATCCTTGAAATCACAACTTTTAAGGGATGTGAGTAAATTCATATGGGTGTGTACAAAAGTTGTATAATTTGTATGTAAAAATAGCATTTCTCTTCGGTTCTGATTTCAAGTCGGGTTTGAATGATAGTTCAGCTTTTTCAAACTTGTAAAAAAAATTCAACTATTTATTCGTACATCGATACATGCTATATATATCTGTATGACATTATATATATGATTCTATATAATTTTAAAAATATGTAAGGATGAAAAAAAAACATTTATGCCAAGAAACATCCTACAAATGAGAAAACAGCTTTGAAAAGTAAAAATAATAATAATAATAATAATAATAATGTACACAATAATTAAAATTAAAAATAACATTTAAATTGCAAGAACTGTACCAAAAATATTTAAAACAACAACTACATTGATCCAAAAAACAACGTTTATTTGAAGTTGTGAAGATATAAGTTGATATGTTAGGTTGTTTTTTCTTCTTGAGGGGGACTAGTTGATGTGTTGTACTTAAAGATAAATATGTCTGCACGCAAATTTTACTTTGATCCAAATAATTGAAAACATCTGTTAATCCATATTACGAAAGATATCTAGCAAGAACTTTTTTAAATATACATTGATCATTAAGGAAATAACACAAACAAATATGCCATTATAGATGTTAATATATTAATTTTATTTTTATTTCTCACTCATCATTCCAACCATCAAATACTCCAACCCTTATATTTGATTTCAGGCTTTTTGGGCTTGATGTTGAAGCCAACCATTACCGTTCAGATATTGAGTTTCAGGACCAAACTTGACTGGAAAAATTAAGCAATTCAACTAGTTTTGGGGCCTCATTGTAAAAATCAGGAAATGATGGTCCCAAAAACCCAGATCGCCCGATCATGCTGCAATCGGCCAACTTGGCCGTTAATCGGCCGGCAGCCCCTCACCGGTCGACTCCTACCATCAATGCAACCCCAACCCTATCCATCTCAGCCACCACCGGCAGCTCTGGAATGATCGGTGACAAAAATCAGTATTAGTCGCTACATCAGGTTTTACCACAGAACTAGTGCATGGCGGCGGATCTACGAACGAAATGAGACAATAATGGGATGTTCTGCGGTGGAAGTGGTCGATCTACTAATCAAACGGATGGGAAAGGATGGCTAAGGCATGGAATGGGCCATTGGATGGGTGTGAGGTCGCGGTGGCAACAGTGTGGTCTCAGGGGGTCGTGGTGGGAGATTGGTAGTGACTCGGTTGTGGTGGTTGTCTTGGTGTGACTCGGTTGTTCCGCCGAGTTGTGGTGGTTGTGTTGTTGTTACTCAGTTGTTCCATCGAGTTGTTGTGTTGTTGTGATTGTGTGTTCCGTCGAATTGTTTTTATTGTGATTGTGTGTTCTGGTGAGTTGTTTTTGTTGTAATTCAGTGCTTTGGAGTTTTTTTTATTGTGAGTCGGTGTTTTGGCAAGTTGTTTTTATTGTAACTCGGTATTTTGAAGTTTTGTTTGATTTGTTTTAGCGAATTATTTTTACTGTGACTTAGTGTTTGACGAGTTGTTTTGCCGTGAGTCGGTGTTTTGGCAAGTTGTTTTTATTGTAACTCGGTATTTTGAAGTTTTGTTTGATTTGTTTTAGCGAATTATTTTTACTGTGACTTAGTGTTTGACGAGTTGTTTTGCCGTGAGTCGGTGTTTTGGCAAGTTGTTTTTATTGTAACTCGGTATTTTGAAGTTTTGTTTGATTTGTTTTAGCGAATTATTTTTACTGTGACTTAGTGTTTGACGAGTTGTTTTGCCGTGAGTCGGTGTTTTGGCAAGTTGTTTTTATTGTAACTCGGTATTTTGAAGTTTTGTTTGATTTGTTTTAGCGAATTATTTTTACTGTGACTTAGTGTTTGACGAGTTGTTTTGCCGTGAGTCGGTGTTTTGGCAAGTTGTTTTTATTGTAACTCGGTATTTTGAAGTTTTGTTTGATTTGTTTTAGCGAATTATTTTTACTGTGACTTAGTGTTTGACGAGTTGTTTTGCCGTGAGTCGGTGTTTTGGCAAGTTGTTTTTATTGTAACTCGGTATTTTGAAGTTTTGTTTGATTTGTTTTAGCGAATTATTTTTACTGTGACTTAGTGTTTGACGAGTTGTTTTGCCGTGAGTCGATGTTTTAACAAATTGTGATTGTTGTGTTGAAAAACACTTGAAACAACTGATTCTTAAAAAAAAAAAAAAA
>CAVNYN010286646.1:0-19703 GCA_963692815.1 Nyctanthes arbor-tristis | reverse complement strand
CGAAAATGTCCCTTTCAGATACTCTGTGTGTGGTTTGCACGCACTTTTTTTTTTTTTGCTGTTTTGGGGGGGGGGGGCGGTTGGGGGGGGATCTCATATGCTATGATCATGCCTGTTATCGATTATAGGGTGCAAAGAGATAACTAAATCTTTCAGGTGGCAGGTTTTGTAGCAGCATTGAGGAAGTTTTTTCATTATGGTCTTTCTAACAAGTCCAATCTTGGTTCAACAAGCAAAAACCTAAGTTCTTCAGAATCAAGTAAATCAAGAAGTGGGCGTTATAGGCCTCCACACTTAAGAAAAAAGTTTGTGGAGAGTGTACAGATTAGAGATGAGGAATCTCTGCTTTCTTCTGAACACGAAGTGGGTATGTCATCAGATTCAGATTATAGTGATAACGATGGATCAGCAATGGATTCTTGTAGTCAACGTTTTGCTAAGGCTAGATTAGCTGCTATAGTTTGCATTCAGGTTTGTCAGCTCATCTCATTTCGTAGTCTGATTTCTTAACTTCTTCCTTGGTTCGTGAAGTTTGTTGAAATGCTGTTGATATCCTGTATGACCACTCTTGAGAAGGTTCTTTAATGTTCTTAGATTTATTTTCAGTGTTATTTTCCATCAACTAAAATCACAAGTGTGAAAATAAATAAAATAATGCCAGCTGTGAGTTACATGTGTGACGGCGTCCATAGAGTGACATTAAATCATTAATATGTTCAGTAACTCGTTGATTTAGGGCATAGAAGGAAGAAATTGATGGATATTATAAATGCATAAAACTAGGGAGTGGATAAGACATAACGTTTTTGATTTCCCTGTTAGCCACCTACATCAGTGGCATTTTGACACTTCTATTCGTAGTATTGCAACAACTCATGTAACTAGTTGATTGTTTAGATCGTAAAGGTATGATTGGTTGAAATCAGAACATTGAGAACCTAGGTAATTTGTGGTTATTAGAGGGTTGCATCATGGATCAGCCTCATGAAGTAGTTTTTTATGTTATTTATTTATATTGGATTTTAATGTTCGTCACGTTGTTAATGTCATTGGACGACTAAGTTTCTTATCAGTAGATGTACACTATGATGCATGTCTCATAAGAATGACTTTTTCTTTTGGGGAAACTAAGGATTTCTCTATTGGCTCAAATATGCACAAACATTTTTTTTTCAGAGGAAAAATATATTTCTGTTGGCAATTAATTTATAGATTCTGTGTCTTTTTGACTCTTGAATTTTGATTGAAAGGATCTCTGCCGAGCTGATCCAAAGGTGTTCACTTCTCAGTGGACAATGCTTTTGCCATCCAATGGTGTGCTATTGCAGAGGTGAATCTTTTATTCTTGCTATGTACTTTGACCGAATTACATTTGTTTTGGAATTTAGAAGTCTGTTTTTACCTTCAACCGGTTTTTCTTGTTTGCAGGAAATATGAGACTACAATGATGAGTTGCTTGCTATTTGATCCTTCGTTAAAGGTTTCTTTCTACTATTGCAATTATCATTGGCTGAATATCTTTCCTTTTCCAACTCTGTATCCTTATTATTTTCATGAATTTCCATTTAAAGAAAAGACTAAATTTTCTTTGTTATTCAGTGCATGAAAATTTGTATGTGTTTCTACTAATAGTGCATAGTAAAATTCAATAATACGTCTACTGGAATGTATTACTATGTTGCTTAGGTGCGAACTGCAGCAGCCTCTACTATCATAGCCATGTTAGATGGACCTGCATCTGTTTTTCTTCAGGTAGCAGAGTTCAGGGAATCATCAAAATGTGGGTCTTTTACAGCACTTTCTAGTTCCCTTGGTCAAATACTAATGCAGCTACATTCAGGTATCAAGGAGAAATTTTGCTGTGTCTTGTATTTTGGACCTTGTGGTTATAATGAGTCTGCTTTTGTTTGTTCTATCATCAATTCTCACCGGGGAAAATTTTCTTTTGCTGCTTTTTTTGTCACTAATTTAAATTTTTAGCTTGACAATTAGACTATAAATGACTGATATTACATTTGTTAGGTACCTTGTACTTAATTAAACATGAAAACAATAGTAGATTGCTGGCGCTGTCATTCAGAGTTCTGATGCTTTTGATATCATCCACACCGTAAGTGCTTTCAAGTGATTCTTGCAATTTCATGATCTTCCTTGTTGATCCCTCTAGTTTCTTATCTAGATTGATACAACCAATCTTATCATTCAGATGCATTGACACAATTAATAAAAATGTTACGTCCTAAGTGGCCTCCATATTGCATGGTGGGTGCTTTTAATAGGATATCCCCTCAGACCTTACCCTGTAGTTTTCTATCTTCTTGGAGTGTCATGGAGTGACCATTCAGTCCTTGAAGTAGTTCCCTTGGTAGGAAATGAAGGAGACTTGGTGCTTATGCAAACGGTAGTTTGGGCAAATTGCAAAAATAGCCAAGTCAAACTATCGAAATCACAAAATGGCATTTACTTCCACATATTTAAATGGCCACTTTTTACCATACAATGCCCAATTTGCCCCTAATTCGAAAAGTATTTCCACCCCATCCATCTTCTTCTCCACCTACAAACAAATGATAGACCCAAGCCTGTTTTTCAGATTGTGTAATGAAATGAAGTTTTGAATTTGAATAGGAGGAATAATTTTTTGTTTGATTTTTGTTATTTGTTGTTTCTCGGTTTATTTGCCGATTTTCGGGTGATGGGATTGAATGGGTAACGGAGTAGGAGGCTTAATGCGTTCTTCAGCGGAGCTGTTGGTGTCGATGAAACACTACGGAGGAAGGACATGACAATGATATCGGATCCATTAGATGATATGGGTCATTCTTTTGAAAAATCGCCGGTGGCAGCAGCACTCCTTATCTTGAGAGGAGTGGCGGTACTGAAAGGTGTTCATTGCGGTGGGGTAATTAGTTGGTGGTTGGGTAGTGGAGCAGAAGCATGGTGGTGGTGAAGGTGCGCAATGGGGGGGAGTTGGAGGAGGTAGAATGGGGGCCGGGAGAGAAGAAGGGCATTAAAGTCAGGTGCCTCAAAAAAGTGGCCATACTGTGATTTTGCAAGTGAAAATGCCATGTTTGAATGGCAACATTTACTTTTGGCCATCTTTGTAATTTTCTCTGGTAGTTTCTCTTCCATCCCATCTTTTATCCTGTTTTTGGTATAACATCCTGAGGATTTTAAAATATCATTGTCTACTTCTCAACTTTGTTTCCTCGATATAGTTGCTTAAAGATCTTGTATTATTACCTAATTTTATTCAAATTTGTATATTTGGAAAAGGAAAAAGAAAAAAAGAAAAAAAGAAAAATAAAAGCAGTACTTGATTGGCTAAGCTATATGTTTATATAAATATGAACTCTAAAATTGTGAAAAAGAGGGTCTAGAAGAGCTAACTCTGGTTCAATAGAGATGTCTGTATGGGTACCTTTTCTCAAGTGTCTAAATTTCAAAACTGATATTTGTCATTGTACAGATATTCAAGGATGTCCTCAGAGCTCCTTCCGACAGTTGTCTCTTCAGTTCAAGCAAGAATTGAGGGGGGCTTCCCATTGCGAAGTGATCGAAATAGTTTGCTGGTTGGTATTAATTAATCATGCATGTTATAATTGTTAATCCATTCTGCACAACATGCCTCTTGTTTGATCAGGAGTATCATGTCTGTCTTGGGTTTTTCCCCCTCTCTTTACGTGTTTTCTAGATTTCTTGTCTCTTGCTCTGCACTGAGGTGGAGTATGGTTAGCCAAAGTGTGTGTGTGTTTGGGTTGGGGTTGGTCATGGATATTGGGAAATCCTGACTATTCTATAAATCTGATATGGGAGTTCGGATTTCCTTTAGATATCATTTCATTTCGCAAGGGAGCTATTGAATACTCTGATTTTCTGGACTCGTAACATTTTTTTTATGGCTTTACAGTGTTTGTGGTCCTTGAGATACTGTGCTTTTCTGGACTTGAACCTTTTTATGTTTTTACAGTATTTGAGAAGCCCACGCTTCTTCGGCTCTAACCCGCTGTAGTACATAAGTACATAACACAATTGAACCTTGGCTGGAAGCTGACTATCATTATTCAGTCTTGTCATGTTTTAGTGAGGGGTCTAATCCCATTCTGCACAATTTATCATGGTGTCTTTGCATCCATTTGTCTCAGATTTCCTTTTATGCAAAGGTTGACAGTATTGAATTTGTGTGATTTGCATAATCTTTGAAGTAAAACTAGCTAGACTCATTTTTGTTTGTGGACATTTCTGAATGTCATTTCATACTTCGTAGTATAAAATATCATAAAGCAGTTTCAGTGTACACACACACACACACACAAACACAAAAGCTACCAAATTCCTGCTTATGGTTAAGGCTGTGAATTCTCTCTAATAGTTCAGCTTAAGCTGACAATTAACATAATTTAGCCCTAGTCAACTACTATATGACTGTTACACCTAATCCTCACACGCCCTCAAGTTGGCTTGAAACCTTTCAGCATTTCTAAATTGTTACCACGAGATAAGATTATGCTGAGATTACCCTTGGTTGAGAACATCTTCTAGTTATTAACCAATAAAAGAGGATCCTTTTTAATCTTCTTCTTGTTAAATTAGTGGTTAATTTAACCTCTTTAGCCTTACCATTGTGAGTACTGATTATGGCAGCTTTATTATCATGCTATATAGCCTTTCTGTCTCACCATATTGTGGTTCCTTGAGTAACATCTTTAACAATGTTATTACATAGTCATGCCATTTCTATGAACGTGGTTTCTGTACTGGACTTGTTTTTTATCCAAGTAACTAGATTTCGTCTAAAAAATATGCGATAAATGCTAACCTAGTGTCTTGTATTAAACTTGCCTAATCAGCATTAAGCTTCCACTTGAAGATGATGTTTTGCAAAAAATGAGCTATTTCTAGGCATTCTTTTCAGTTTTCGAACTGTCTTCAGAAGAAACTCCATATGAATTTCAGAAGGATATTGTATATGTTGGGTGACTAAAATAAGTGTTGTAAGAACCTAATGATGCTCAGACTCTTCATTCAGACTGGTACACATGTGTCTGCATGACTCATTTGCTGTGACACAGATATCAGTTTGTGTCCAGATCTTCAATTTTCAATTAGAGAGGACAATGACGGGTAGACAATGCAGGTGACGCCTATGTTTTTAGTTTGTAGTACAAGACAATGGCTACGCCTATCTTAGTTTGAAATGAACAAAATTTTTCTTGGGTTTTGTTTAGAGGAAGCATGACAAGATGATAGAAGATGATAAAGATGCGCCTACTTAACTTAATTAATTGTTGATTCAATGGGCTTTACTAAATATGCATCTACAAAAATAGCAAAAGTTTAGAGGTGGTGTTCAAATTATTTACTTTTATTAGCTTTTGCAAAAAAGGCTATTTTTGATGTAAACCTTTTCTTCTACTCAAAATTTAATAGTTACTAACATATTCAATCCTTCTCAATCCAGTAACCCCAAACCCTAGTTTCTTCTGCCGCCATCGGTCAGCCACTGGCAGTGGCAGCGGGCCTTTTAAAGGCTGCCATGCAGCTTCACGCCCAATTAGCAGAAGAGTTTCAGTCTGAATTGGAAGCAAAATTACTTCAAAAGTTAAATAATATTGGCTTTTAAGAATATTTAGCGAGTTTGAGCGTTGCCACATTGCAGATGCATCTGTTACACCTGAAATGATTTGTTGCTTTGATCTCCGGAGCTAGTTAATGGTTGCCGCTGTTGTAGACTTGATCCTGGCCTCTTCTCCAGTTGATCCACCCTGTGCGACTTCAGTGGTCTGGAAAGGCTTGAGGCGTCAGAATCTAATGCAGCCAATTCCAATCTGGAGTTCAAATGGGAGGAACAATAGGCAGTGGGTTTGGTATAGCTTTAGGGTTTAAGTGGTGGTGGTGGTGGTGGTGATGGTAGGTGCGATAAGGTAGAAATTGTAAATTACGGAAAGAATGAAGGATAAATATGTGTGAGAAAAGGACAAATTTGACAAGTTTCTGAATGTGGCTATTTTTGCAAGCTACGCTTCAAAATGGGAACATTTTGCAAATTTCTCTTTTTTGAATTGATTACTACAATTTTATTAAAATAATTAAGTATGACTTATCCCATATAGTATCCACTGTATCAATTGACATAATTAAGACTAGCACACTAGTACTATGAGACAACTGTTTGCACATGCTTTTCACAATCTTTTAAACAGGGCTGAGCAATGAACGTCGTCTTAAGGCACTTGATTCATGTCTTTGGATAAACGCCCATAGTTAAACACAACTTGAGCTACTGATCGGTTCCATTTGAAAGCTTAATTGTTTCACTTTCTCTTTCAATGTTTCCTATTTCTATTACTGATATGTAGTAATATTTTGTGCCGCTGAGAGTAAAGGATGCGGATGAAATCTAAATGCTATTTCTTGCCATTCTCAGGCATCTGCAGTCAATTGCTTGACACTAGCTGTGTCTGTTTCACCATCTTCAGTGAACGTCAATAATTTGCTTCTGGAGGAAGCTTCATCAGGTTAGTCGTCTGTCTTCAAGGGCCTATGCTGGGTATTAGGGTGGCAAATATCAAATGATTTTTTTTTTAAATGGTGCTTCTTGTAAGTCAAGAAGTTGACAAAGATAGGAAAATGCTGGCTATGTGCTTTAATGGTAATTTAGTTCTTCTGGTGCAAAAGAGTGCAACAACTTTGTGCTATAGAATTGCCTTTATTTGTGGATAAAGGTGCCCTTTGCATTTTATTGAGGCTGCAGGAAATGCCTACGAGACAATCTCTTCCTTTATGGAAATTGAATTATCTCTTCTTCATGGAGATTAACTAATATCCTTTATATGTATCTCTTTCTGATTTCATGAACTTTATACTGTATGATGTAAAGTTTCACTGATACACGTTTGACAATGTTTTCCAGGATTTCTTGATGGTCAACGGAAATCTGGAGTTTTATATACTTTCTTTCATTATTCTGAACAGTTAACATGTCCATCTGTAAGCTTAGAAGCACTCCAGGTAACTAAAGTTATGCTTCTGAAAAAGTAAAGTTTGGCTTCTGTATAGTTTCAATATTACTTTCTGGATGTGGTCTACTTTTCTGTTAGAGTTGCAACCTATAGTATGTAATAATAGCCTGCCTTTTTGATATAAGATGAGTTGCTAGTTGACTTATTCTTAGGTTCTACTGTTTTCTGTTAATATTTATATATGATGAAAAAGTGTTCAAAATGGTTTTTAAGTATGTTTGGATAGAAGTTTTGTCCTTTTCTAGTTGTTATTAATCATTATCAAATTGAGTTGAATCTTAGAGCATTCTCTATATGGGGATCGATTGTTATACATGCCTCAGATTAACTAGCTGAACCACCTGTTTGTTATGGTGTTTGGGTATAGAAAGGTTTTGAGTTCATAGTCTCATCACCATTTGGTTATGTTACTTCCACTATGTCAGCTTTTTGTTGAAACTATGAATCTAATCTCCAATGGGGTATACTCAAATTAATTTGCCCTTTAATGAGTTTAATCTTTTCATTAGGTGGCATTACCATAATATTTTTGTAAACTACAACCCTAGACCAAATTACTAAACTATATATCAGTTGCTCTTGAATAACGTAAAGATCAGGACCTGTTTCAAATTTTCATCCATTTCCTTGATTTATGGCTACTGGTGGTAGCGATGCAGATCCTATAGGATTTAAAAATGGGATTATAGTTTATTTAATGCATAGTTATTTTCTATTTTGATTAAATTAGTTTTTATAGTTTCCTTGTTTAATTGGGGTTTCTTTAATTAGCATTCTACCTTAATTACGCTTTGCTTCCACCCTATATAAAGAGGGTCTTTCTTTTGTAGTCTTATACTATTATTACAAATTGAACTTGATTTTTTCTTCCTGGATATTCTGATTATTTTCGTTTCTTTGATCCGTCAAATTCTCCTTCCCCTTCTATCTTTTCCCTTCTTCTCTTTGTTTGTATTGTGTACGACATGAGATAGATTATCTCATTCCTCATACTGTTGGCGGAAGCAGTTGGATTTCAGTGAGCATGGACTGTTCAGGAGTATACAAATGACTTCCACAGAATGAGAATATTGGTACAGCTAGTTGAGACTGAAGTTCAGGTGATGCAACTTTACTGATGGGCTTAAAGCCAACAACAGCCTTACAGGACAGTGCCTAGTGCTGTGCAACTTGCAATGAAGTTGAAATCCAACAAATACTATCTAGCAGCAGTTCTGCCCCATTCAGGAGCAAACTTGATTGAACTTATTGACGATCCAACTACACTGGATTGAAGTTATTAACAATCCTAAATCATGCATAGAATTCAGATTCAGGTGCAAATCCAGAAGGTTGATGTCAAAGTGATTGATTGATTCTCATTATTGGAGATGAATTATAATGAGAAATTATAATGAGGTGAAATTAGTGGTGGAAACTGGAGATTTAATGGAAGTTCCAAATGTGTGGTTATAATTGAGTAGTTGTCAAATGAATGGTAAGCGAAATTATAATTTTGATGTATAATGAGAATCAAACGAGCAGAAAGGCGAGGTAGGTGACGTGGAATGAGAGATAATGTTTGGAAGAAGCAACCAGCCATCTAAATTTGTTGGCGGAAGAATAATGTGCTGCAACCGTGGAGAAGCTCACAAATTATCAGACTGCTGGAAATCAGATTGCTACTTAATGAGAAACATAATTTGAATCCTGACTGCAATCTAAAACTCAGCCTAACAAATCTAGGAAGGATTTTCCAAATAATCAATACTCGACTATTTCTTTTAATCATTTGGCTTCGAACTTATAAGATGGTGTTTCGACTATCTATAGACAATGTTCCTTCAATACTCACACTAATTTGCTTGACTGTAACAATCTGATTTTAGCAGCTGTGCCTCACAGTTTACTGGTTTCTTGCAACTGTAGATAGTATGATAGTAGAGCTGGATTAGGGGAGAGACTAGAGAGAATATTTTTGTTGTCACAGATACCTACTACAGATGATGCAGAAATTCTCGTAACATATTGGCTCCATATCTTGCGTAGTTTTAGGCCTTCCAGATGTGTGTGCCATGAGGATACACAACGCCATAGTGATGTTTGGTTGGTGTCTTTGAATATTGTCAAAATCTTAGATCTTATTTTATTTTATTTTATTTTATTTCTTGTGCTCATGCCAATGTCATGTTAGATCCTTGACAAACTTGCCTTCTAAAATTAATTTTCTTCTCAGTGTTTTCTTCCTTTCTTTTTTCCTTTTGCTTAGTCTCCTTCAGTAAAATCAGCTTGTTGATTGAGTTTGTGGAGTAGAAAATTCAGTATGCTTCTTTTTGTTTTAAATTGATCGGTCCGTGTGTCACTCTGCAACTTCACTTGCAT
Organism: Nyctanthes arbor-tristis; assembly: GCA_963692815.1. NCBI lineage: Eukaryota > Viridiplantae > Streptophyta > Magnoliopsida > Lamiales > Oleaceae > Nyctanthes > Nyctanthes arbor-tristis. The sequence goes on along the minus strand of CAVNYN010286646.1, from coordinate 10,320 downwards.
TATTGCATATATGCAGGCTCTTAAAGCTATAGCACACAACTATCCTAATACAATGGTCTTATGTTGGAAGCAAGTTTCATCCACAATTCATAAAGTCCTGAAACTGTCAGTTGAGGATCCAGCAAGATCATGGAGGGGCAATATGGAGAACAATATTGGAGCAATAAGAGAGAGAGTCATGGCTGCTGCGATCAAGGTGGGCACTCTATTCTCGTACTCCCCCTTTTTTTCCCCTCCCCCTTTTTGGGTGGGGTGGGGTGGGGTGGGGGGGGCTAGATTCATTAACTTCCAGTTGTGTAATAAAAACTTTCTTGCTATATTACTTGATTTTGAATTCTTTCACGGTAGCTGTGATCTAGTCGGGAACTCTCTTCTTGTGCTTCTTTATTTGTTGGTTGTTTAATAACTTCCAGTAATGCAGTAATGTTTTTCTTCCTACAGTACTTGATCTTGATTTCTTTCTTCATTATTTCTACATCTGTGACAAGAAGCAAAAAAGCCACAATATGTAGTGGGTTTCTGTTAGTTAATGAATCAAGGGTTATTGTCATGCTTTTGAATTGTAAAAGCAATGGAGTTGGAGAATTCGGAAGAGGCTAACTCTCCATTTCTTTGTTTTCTCTCACCCTTACTGTTTTGCACATTTTTTTGGTGTGATTTAGTCTTTATTTTTTCCGAACTGTTGGAAATGTTTTTCCTATTTACAACTGATGTGGGATAAAAACTTTTGGAGGTGCCAAGGAAGCCAAAATTTTAGGAGAGGGTCCCAATTTCTTACTGTAGCGACCCGGCCCCTGAGATTTAGCCTGAGTGCCTTGACGGCGTGACCAAATGGGCCTTCTCCGGACTGTTAGCTCTAAACGTAAGTGTCAGAAATCCCAAGTGGAGCACAACCTCCAGGGGACAATATGTTTAGAGCTAACGGTCCGGAAAAGGCCCGCCTGGTCACGCCACCGAGGCACAAAGCCAAATCCCGGGGGCCACGGCTGAGGATGGGTCGTTACTAGGGGTGGCATCGGGTTGAACGGGTCGGGTTTGGCCCTAACCTTACACCGACCCGATGTTAGTTGGTTTGGCAGTTTGCCTACCCGAACCGGTTTCTGGTTCAACATTGGGTCGGGTCGGTTCGGTTTACTGGTTTTGGGTCGTCCCTGTTTTGGGCCATTTAATTTTTTTTTTTTTAAAAAAGAAGCAAAAGAGGGGAAAAAAAAAGAGAACCTAGAAATCCTATATAACACAGTCCATCTTCCCAAAAAAAATAAAAATTCAGCCCAATGCATAAGTTCCAAAATCACTAAATCAGCCATCAAACTCTACCTTCTTCTTCACCCTTGTTCTCTGTACCCATTGTTTGCCTTTACACCACTTACCAAAATACAAACAAGATACAGTCATAACTCACAAATACTTGCCATGGGATTTTTTGTTTATCAAACAGAAAATGATAAGAAATAAATAGGTTAATGCTACGAGGTGGGGTTTGTCGTCGAGAAGGGGGAAGAACATTGTTGGCGGAGGAGTGAAAACCGAAAAAGTTTTGAGATTCTTCTTTTGGAAACGGGAGAAGTCGTTGGCTTCGTGATGATGGAAAGTGCGAACTGCGACTTCTAGATCTAGGGTTTCAGAACTTGATTCTTGTGTGGAAAAAGAAAATCCAATATGGAATGAAATAGAATAGCATTTCAGCATTTGTAGTTCCCCCCTCCTCTATTTCTGAAAATTTAAGGAAGATAAGACGTCAAACGAGTCAACCGGCTTCAATGGGTTGGGTTGTATACGGGTCGGTTTCTTCGGGTTTTAGTGGACCCGTTAACCGAACCAACCCGATTCGGGTTTTCAATGTTCCAAACCGCCACTGACCCATTTTCGCTCAAAACCCTACCCAAACCGACCCGAATCGGGTCAAGTGGGTCCTTTTCCGCGAATCTCTGGTAACATGCCCAGGCCAAGTCGTTACAATTACAAACCCTAGTATCTTTTTCGTCACTTTTAGCACAAATTATGCTTGTATTGAAAAACTTACATATTATGTATTTGAAACAGTGGTAATATGATTGAGCAACATTTTATCAAACACTTCCTTGAGCCGCTTTTTTGCTTTTTCCTTATTCTGGTGTAATGATTATTTTCTTTGAATATCATTTTCATGTGCAAGAATTTTAGATAAATGTTCAACAACAACATCTATACTGTACATGTTTAACCAAATTTCAGTCTCGAAAATCTCTGCGCTGTTAGTTCATCCAGATAGCTTGTTGTTATGATTTGTATCAAGGCAGATTTTTGATGCACTTGGAGATGCAGTCCAAACTCCAAAATAGTGAAATGGTAGGAAAGTTTTCCTAGTGCTCCTGAGGCATATGCCTTGTAAAAGGGTTCATTAGGAGTCTCAAAGCTTATTCTTTGAGTGCTGTCAACTCAGTCAGTATTACTGAGGCTCATGCTTCAGGTGGAGACCTCTGTTGAGGCAAGAGCTACTTAGTTCTTTATTTTCTGCCTGCAATTTTTACCAGCCTCAACTTTGGGATTGGTTTTCTTGTTGTGGTTGTGATTTCGTCCCTATGGATTATCTTTCTATTCTATTGGTCAATAGTTTCAGTTGTTTTAGAAACGAATTTTTTGTTGATTTGCAGCCTTATTATGTGATCTTTGCTATTTTCATTCCATTCGTTTTGTTAAAATTCAAACTAAGAGCATCTCCAATGCAATAGTGTGGATTGGGGATAATGTGGAGGAGAGATATAGAGTGAAGATGATTTTTTTTTAATCGAAGAGAGAGAAGAAAAAGAAAGAGCGGGAAAAGTGAAAAAGAGGAGAGGGGTAGAACAAAAGATCGGAAATACGACTGACTGTAGGGGAGGTTTTCTCCTATATGGCCCAAAAAGGATCTAAGTGTTGTGTATCATGTATGTTCCTCTTCCCCTTCCATTTCTTTCTTCTTCACAATCAAGATTCCTCCTCTTCTCTCCTCCTTCCCCTCCATTCTTATGGTCGGAACCTATAGTAGTATACTAGTAAAATCGTGGTGGAGGACATGAAGTTGGATGTATGATTTGGAAGTGGTGCAGGAAAAATGAGAAAGTGGGGAAAAATCTAGGTAAAAGAGAGAAAAGTGATGATTTTGGTCTCTATTTATACGACTACTGCATTGAATGCGTATGACCCCTTAACTACTAATACAATGAATGAAAATGACCTTTTGTCTTTGAAACTTATTCTAATAATTAACTCACTTTTAATTGCATAATCAAGTGACTTAAATGCGTAATTAATTTGCATCACTCAATCCCTGAAATCGAGCAACAGATCATTGGCCAATATCAAGTATTAATCATCTGCCTATGTTAAGGGATAGTTTATCTGAAGATTAAACTAAACTAAGCAAGAAAACTAAGACATAGTTATAGAATGTTAACTAATTGTGGAATTTCCATGGGACCCACTTGATCTTTTGTCTCTCTTATCTATAGGCGTGGGCCAAAAAAAATGTGCACTGGAGATGCTTTAAACTACGAGAGTTAAATAGTATTTCTTCCTTTTCTTGTTTTACATATTTATACATAATAATATTTTTCTATCTAAAAATCCACTCAAAACCCATTGAACCTGCTTCAACATCCCCTAAGGATGATGAAGGACAAAAATTCCTCAAAATACTGATCTTGGAGCATTTATTTTTAGGTGTATGCCGATGTTGATTGAGGGATGCCTTGCGGCATCTCTCAAGATTTGTGAGGCATGCACTCCTTAATTCTCCAATTTTTCCTTTTCAATAACTAAGGAAACAAATAACACAATTCTATAATAGTTCTTGGTAAAGTATCACACTCAAATATTGATGTTATACGGGATTTTAAAAGATGAATGTATGTTTATGTTTGAAGACTTGAGAAGAAAAAGTAAAAATGATTTTCATGGCATGTTCACTTTAACTATCGTACAATAATACTCCTGGTCAACTATACCAGAATCGCAAACTATTTAACAACATAAATCCAAGACTTCATGGATGGAAAACAAATATCCACTTTTTGGGATTTTAACAATACTCCTATAATTTTCAATATATCATGTGTTTAATTTCTGAATTGAACATTGAAATCAATTGACATTTATATGTATTTGCAGCCTTGTATGTGGTTTATTGCAAGTAAATTCTTTTATCCATTATAAATTTTTATATTTCATTTTATTATTAATATATAAAGAGGCTTATGCCTGGCTTCAAGGTTTCCTTCTTGCCTCAATAAGACGAAAAACTACCGACTAAGCTATTGAAAATTTGATAATAGCTTATTGTCCATCTGTATTTTCCAATGTGTTTACTGTAAATGATGGATATTGAGGTTGCTCTAGCTTGTTTAAACTCTTTAATTTTATTTGCACTTCGTCTGAATTTTAAATTTTACTACCTCCTTCCGACAAAGATAGTCCCGTATTTCCTTTTCATCTGTCCCAAAATATAGGCCACTTTACTTTTAAAAATGTAGCTGAAGTATTAGTTTTCTTATATGCCCCTATTTAATGTGCATTGTTATCTACAAAATAGAATTATTAAAGTGGAATAATTAATAAATGAAAGGTTGGGTGTAGTAGGAACATGACCTTATATTTACTTTTCCAATGCTATTAAATGAACTTTTCTTAATCTATGTGAAAATAAGAAAAGGGCTATCTTTGTGGGACGGAGGTAGTAATATTTACATATTTTTATCTTCAACTTAGATGTTAAAGCTTTTTATGGTAAATATTTATACAGGTTTTAGATGAATGTCTCCGTGCTATTTCTGGCTTTAAAGGAACTGAAGATCTTTCCAATGATAAGTTGCTTGAGAGCCCGTTTACGTCTGACTATGTCAAAACAAAGGCAATCTCTTCAGCTCCTTTTTATGGATTTGAGAGCTCTTCACCAAGTAAGGATGCATCAGAAATGAGTGTATTGGCAAGTGAGCAGTGGTGTGAAGCAATAGTTAAACATATGCCTATGATCATTCAGCACTCCTCGGCCCTGGTTGGTTCAAATGAAAACTCCTTCGATTTTTTTGTCTTTTAGGAATATCTAATTTGAAAAAATGTCATGTAAGTTTCAATAACTTACTTTTTGTGCTGCTGGCCACCTTCACATGGTTCATGCATCACCTGGAGAATATCCTGCGCTTATAAATGTCAGTCAGTGCTTTATTTCATTAAATTCAGTTTATGGAAGCTTACTGATTAGGATTGAGTATGTTCGACTCAGCATCATAGTTTGAGCACATTACATCTCTCAAAATGTTGAAGGTCTTTTTTAGTGAGGTGGAAGAGGAAGTACATGGTCTTTTGTCTCTCTTGACAGTAAGGGAAGCTATGGTCCTTAAAATTGTTGAGCAACTTGATCTAAAACCTTGAGCTATTATAAAGCATATGTGATGGTGATAGGGATGTGAAAATGTCCAATGGACCTGATAACCAGGTACCTGCCTGATGAGGAGATTTTCTGCTTAATTTGGTAACTAGGCCAGGTTTGGTCGGACGGGTAATGGTATCATGATACTTTGCTCATATGTGCTCGTTTATGTAATGAAAGCTGGGGTGGGGGTGGTTTGGGAAAACAAAGACATGCTAAACTTTAGGTACTTTTCAGGTAAGGAAGAGTACTTAAGGCAAGGTGGTGGAGATATGTGAATAAAAATAACACTAACAATTTTCAGTAAGTTAGATAACCTAGAAATTGAAACTGCTTTAAAAAAAATAAACATGTGGGAGAGAATTCCAGCTCTTTTCACACCTGTCCTAACTTAACCAATAATTTGGGCTTGTACAACCTGTAAAAAAACTCAATGCGACTCTCTACATTCTACTTTTTGGTTCCGTCCCAAAACCAACCTTCTTGGAAAACGGGCAAGCATCATTTTTTAAGGTTCAGGGATAGGTCTTAGATTTAGTAAAAGTACCTGGTTCTACATGGTTAATTCTGTACTAGAGTTATTTGGAAGATCAATTATGATCTGGCAAGGGAATGTTTACTTGACTTTTACCCTCTCTTTTCATATATATATATATATATATATATATTTTCCCTTGGTTCTTTCCTGAAGTTCATAAAAATGCATAATTAGGATTGCATGGTGACTTGTGTTTTAACTTTCATGCTGAATTATTTACTTTCTACTTGACTCATGAAATCCACATGATTGTCCTAGGCTAGGGCTAAGCTTTTATGTATGATCTTCTATTGGTTGGCGAGCTGCATGTCCCATTTTGTGTGTGTTTAATGGATACTTCAATAATCATGTTTTGTATGGCTTTCTTAGGAGGTATGCATCTCAATTGGATGATTGAACTAACTTATTTCTGTACTTTCAGGAGTGACACGAAGTGTACTTTTTTTTCCCGATTCTAATTCAGTTTTACTTTTATTTTTTTGAGAAGGTAAGGGCCGCATCAATTACCTGTTTTGCTGGAATGACTTCTTCAGTCTTCTTTTCTCTTCCAGAGGACAAACAGGGATTTGCCATCAGATTCTCTGTAAGTGTGGTGCCAACCCATAGCTTCTTGTTTCTTCCATGGAGTGATAAGGAAAAGCTATTTGACATCTGATATAATGTTTCTTTCAGGTTGATGCTGCTCTAATTGATGATGTTCCTTCCGTTAGATCAGCTGCTTGCCGTGCCATTGGGGTTATTGCATGTTTTCCACAAATATTTCATAGGTAACTGAAAATTTCTATATCTTGAATTTCCAATGAGAACTAATACTCAATCAAGAGAAATCCCTGAAGATGTCTGTTCTGAACAGCGCAGAGATCCTTCAAAGTTTCCTCAGAGCTTCTGAGCATAATGCTCATGATTCGTTGGTCTCAGTAAGCTTTCTCCCTATGTTTAATTTCTTAAGTTCTTTTCAAATATTCAAAGATCTTTGAAGCCCCTCTGGTTTCTGGGTTTAAGACAAAGGATGAATGGATACAGAAAATTCATTTCAAGTGGGGATCAACTTCAGTAAGTTTCAGGAACTGTTTCGATTTTAGAAAATTTTTGAAGGAGTGAGTTCTTTTCTATGAGCAAAATCGAACACCAGAGTGATATGTGATAATTCATTTTAGTGAGTTTCTAAAATATTGTTCAATGGTATGCCATCTATAGGTGTGAACAAAAATCAGTGTCCTGAACAAAATCAGTGTCCTCTTTTACGCCCTTTCTGTTTTCCTGCGTTCTTTTGTTATCCTTTGTCATGGTTGCATAAGAATAAAAGGCTTATTATCCGTGATTTACTGCCTTATTGTACTTAGGAGGTTGGTTGGCCAGTTTACAGTAACTACAATGCATTGATTCTTGCCATGCTTTTTTCTTTTCTTGTTTGAATTTTCTTCTCCTTTGGGTGTTATTATGTTTTAGCTATAACTTAGGTAAACATATTAATGACAACTGTCAGGTCCGTATTGCAGCTTCATGGGCCTTGGCAAATATATGTGATTCTGTCCGGCATTACATAGATGCACAGCCTTTTGAGACAGGTTCTACAGGTGAGATAATGTGGAATCTTATATCTTTTTCTTCACTAGTGTTAGATTCAATTTTAAATGTTATTTTCTACATTGTGATAGCTTCGAGGGACGGTACTCGATTTACATCATTACTGGCACACATTGCTTTGCGATTGACAAGTGACAATGACAAGGTAAACAAGAAAAGTTCAATAAGTTTTTAAGTATATCTGTTTCTACTGCTAGCACCTTTGTAAGTCACAATGTCTTCCACTAAATTATTATTGGAGTAATTTTCTAGCACCCGTATATGGCACCAACATGGGTGATGTGGCTGCATGTATGAACGCCACGTCATCTTATTATGGCACCCATATGGATGCTATAAAATTTTCAATTATTATTGATGACAATTTTATTATCTCTGGCCTCATTAATGTTGCCAAACTAAAATTTCCAGTGGGACATCTTTTTGCTCTTGTCTGTCTTACTATATATTGAGCATTAGCATGCATGTGGTAATTGCCTCCACTTGGTTATCACGGTTGCCTTCTGATAGTCTTTATTAGTTATTATGATTGCAATTTGATTATCTGTGTATCTGTAGCGGATCTAATGAGGAACCTAATAGAGTGGAAAAAAGAGATTCATGTAATCAAGATCAAGTTTCCTGGAGACAAAGCTTAGTTTGTGTAATTGTTGGTCTCTGCTTATTTACTATGCTTTGACATGCATGTATAAAAAGAATATTTAACACCATCTATTAGAAAAATGTAACCAAGAGGTACTACTTCGAGCTGCATAGACTTCTTTGAAGTAACAATGCTGGATCAAGCAAGAGAATCTATGGTCTACTATTTCTGGTACAGTCGCGCCTACTTAGGCATGATCCAGGGAACTCCACAACAATTAAGAAGCAAATATTAATTTTCTACTTTCCTTGCACAAAATGCCAGCAAATGCAGATTTGCTCCTCAAGTTGCTGTAAAATCAGTCTTTATTGCAGCAGTCCAGGCAAAAATCCAACTAATCTGGGGCTTGACTCCGCTATCACTTCCTACATGAAAGCCGCCCTTTCTTGAAAAGCAAAAACTAATGAGTTGGTGGAGAAAATAATCTAACGCTACATTATCAATAATATCCTTTTGCATCATTGTGTTTATGAAATGTAGGGTTAAGGACTTTCTCCTAATATTGATATACAAACTAAAATAACAGCTCCTCAAGATCTAATTTCGAAATTGCCATCACTTACTCCGTTTCACGTTGAATATCTGAAACTATTATTGTAGTAGTACTTGTGGTAATTGCTCTCTACTTATGCATTTCTGGGAAAAGACGGTAACCTTCATTTTTAACATTATATATATTTGGCTTGTTCTGGCTTATAACGGCAAAATTCCATTGCATTCTGAAGAATAGTCTCTTTAAATTATCAGTTTGTTATATGTGTGTGCGCTTGCTATTTTACATTTTGTTCAAGTACACACTTCTCTCTTTCCCGCACTCGCTTGAGTTTTAATAGTTTTGTTTTACTGTACTTTGACCAAACGGAAAAAAGTATGAAAAGGAGAGGAGTAGGATTAAAAAATGATTAATACTGTGACATTTGAAAAATGTCAAAGACTGTCAAAAGTTGGGCCTTGGGATAGGAAAAAAGGCTACTTTTTCTTGAACATTGTAACATTAAAAAATTGCTCCAGTGTATTGGGCAAAGCGAGGGCATTTCTTTGCCAAAAAAATTTTTTCTGGCTCATTTGTTAGATTGACCATGGAAGTGAAAATTGATATGGGCTAAAATTATCAAAACCACTGCGTGGCCTTATAACCTAGGGAGATTCTTCGACCACCAAACACAAATTCTAGGAGAAAATTGGCAATTACCCATCATTCACGACCAAATTGAAGAAGTAGGTTAACTTAATTTTTTTCCCCTCTAAAGAACCTTTTTTAAAATTTTTTTTCTAGAACAGTATTTAAGAATCAGATTATAGATCACATTATTTGCGATTCCATGATTTTTTATTCTAATTACATAACAAAATTAGTGAGTACTAATATAGTGATATGTCTAATAAATGAATGTGTAGATTGTTGCGGTTATGACCATTCCTTAGACAGTTGAAATGAAAATATTTGCTCAAAGTTACTTGGTAGACTTGGTGGTTATTCCATGCTTTGTACCAATTAGACTAGAGTCTTGAGAATCTCTCTTTTCTAGAAATAATTCCCAGATCAGTATCAATGTGAAGCTTAACCAAAACCTCCGACATATTAAATGCATTAGCTTTAAGCTGAATTCGCTTGTACATTTTCACCTGCTTGTGCAAGCTGTTGACCAGGTTCTATAAATTGATGGCCATTAATTTTTTTTTTTGTTAATCATTCAATTTAGGTATTTGTATGGTGTACCCCATAACTCTCACACCCCCACCCCCAACCTCCTCCTAAATGATTTTCGTGATGCAGGTCAAAGCAAATGCTGTTAGAGCTCTGGGGAATTTAGCAAGATTTGTTGACTTCACAAATCAACCAGCTGCGAGTGGAGAGCCTACTGATTATGTGGGCTCAACGCTGATAGGTGATGGCAAAAATTTGGCCATAGATGATTTTAGGGAAAGGTCGGATTCATTACACTCAGCACCTTCAGGGAATCTCAATTGGCTTGGAAAGATGGTGCAGGCATTTCTTTCTTGTGTGAACCGGAAATGTTAAGGTTTTCACGTCTCTTCATCTCCCTTTCCCAGCTAAAAGACAAGAATAAAGAACCAGAAACTTCACTTCTTTTTGATTCTTTACTTTTATTTTTTATTCTTTTATAAATATAAGTATGTTGGACTTGAATGCATACATATCTG
>CAVNYN010286645.1:0-19990 GCA_963692815.1 Nyctanthes arbor-tristis | reverse complement strand
TACAGGGGGATATATTTGTCCATGAAGGAAGGAACGGGGTTATATCTCTTTTTTGGAATCAATTTATAGATAGTTACGCATCTTATACTTCAAATAGATAGAAAAGCTATCTAACTCCAAGATTCAGTTTGTTGAATGACCATTAGAAATCTACACAGGGTTATTTACTTTTCCATTAAAGATAGAACTAGCCATGTAGATTTAACGATAGTCGCGAGTCTTGTGCTTCAAATAGTGAGACAACCTATCTACATCCATGAATCATTATGTTGCACTCGTCTAACCATTACAAACTGCATGAGGTTATTTACTTGTCCTTGAAAACTAGGACGGGTCAATATCTCTTTTAATAAATTATTCTGTGGATAGTTACATGTCTTGCACTTCAAATAGCTAGAAAAACTATCTAACCACGCGAATCATTCCACTGTACTCATCCAACCATTACAAAACTGTACAGGGCTATTTACTTGTCCTTTAAAGATCAAACAAGCAATATCTCTTTTAAAGAATCATTCCGTTGACAGTTATGCGTCTTATACTTTAAGTAGCTAGAAAAAAACATTTATGCCTAAGAATCATTCCATTATACTCAATTAACTTTTACAAAACTTCATGGGCCTATTTACTTGTCGATTAAAAAAAGAACGGGGCCCCATCTTTTTTAATAAATTATCCATAGATAGTTACGAGTCTTGTACTCCAAAAAGCGAGAAACGCCATGTAACTCCATGAATCATTCCGTTCAAAAACCATTAGAAATCTACATGATGCTATTTACTTTTCCATTAAAGATAGAACAAGTCATGTATCTTTCAACAAATCATTTTATGATTAGTTGTGAGTCTTGTAATTCAAATAGCTAGAAAAACTATCTAAGGCCGAGAACTATTCCATTGTACTCACCTAACCATTAGAAAATTTATTGGGCTATTTACTTCTCCTTTAAGAACATGGCCATATCACTTTTAAGAAATCATTCCTTTTTCAACTGGTGAGAAATCATCATGTTGAACTTATCTAACTATTAGAAAACTACATGAGGATATACTTGTCTAATAAGGGAACAATGGGGCTATATATCCTTTTAAGAATTAATCTATAGATACACATCTTGTACTTCAAATAGATAGAAAAGCTATCTAACTCCATGAATCATTTTGTTGAATGACCATTAGAAATACACAGAGCTATTTACTTTTCCATTGAAGATAGAACTAGTCATGTAGATTTAATGAATCATATTATGATTAGTCACGAGTCTTGTGCTTCAAAGAGTGAGAAAATCTATCTAAGTATGTGAATCATTCTTGTACTTGTCTAGCTATTATAAAATTACACGAGGCTATTTACTTGTCCTTGAAAGATAGAACGGGTCAATATATCTTTTAAAGAATTATTCTATGGATAGTTATATTCTTACACTTCAAATTGCTAGAAAAACTATCTAAGGGCATGAATCATTCCATTGTCCTCATCTAACCATTAGAAAACTACACGGGGCTATTTACTTGTCCTTTAAAGATCGAACGAGCAATATCTCGTTTAAGGAATCATTCTATGGATAGTTACACATCTTGCACTTTAAGTAGCTAGAAAAAATATCTAGGCCCAATAATCATTCCATTATACTCACCTAACTATTAGAAAACTCTACGGGCCTATTTACTTGTCCATTAAGAAAAGAGCGGGGCTACATCTCTTTTAAGAAATCATCCATGGGTAGTTATGTGTCTTGTAGTTTAAAAAGAGAGAAAAGCTATCTAATTTTATGAATCATTCCTTTTAATAACCATTAGAAATCTACATGAGGCTATTTACTTGTCCATTAAAGATAGAACATGTCATGTATCTTTCAACGAATCGTTTTATGATTAGTTGCGAGTCTTGTACTTCAAATGGCAAGAAAATCTATCTAAGTCTATGAATCATTCTGTTTTACTCGTCTAATCATTAGAAACCTAGACAAGGCTATTTACTTGTCCTTTAAACATAGAACGGGACAATATCTCTTTTAAAGAGTCGTTCCGTGGATAGTTACGTGTCTTGTACCTCAAATCGGTAGAAAAACTATCTAAGTCCTCAAATCATTCCGTTGTACTCTTCTAACCACTAGAAAACTACACTGGGCTATTTACTTGTCCGTTAAGGAAAGAATGGAGCCATATCTCTTAAGAATCATTCCGTTGATAGTTACACATTTTGTACTTTAAATAGTGAGAAAACCTGTAACACCGTAAATCATCTTTTTGAGCTTATCTAACTATTAGAAAACTACATGGGACTATTTACTTGACCATTAAGGAAAGAGTGGGGCTACATCTCTTTTAAGGAATCATTCTACAGATAGTTACGAGTCTTCCACTTCAAATAGTGAGAAAACCTATCTAAGTCTATGAATCATATCTTTGTACTTGTCTAACCATTAAAAAATTTCCCGAGGCTATTTATTTATCCTTTAAAGATAGAACGGGGCAATATCTCTTTTCAGAAATCATTTCGTGGATAGTCAAACGTCTTGTGCTTCAAATGGCTAGAAAAAGTATCTAAGGGCAGAATCGTTCCAAGATTTTACGAGACGTGTTCTTCCACCATCCATGAATCCCAAGATATCATCTTGGGCACGCGCTTCAAAAAACAAAGCTTTGCCCTTAGGCTCAGTACAATTATATGAAAAATAGAAAATATTGACAAAATAATGGTGGTGCTGCCAACTCTTTAAACTTTCTGTCGGTTATTCCCAATGAAACTATCACAAAAGTGTCTTCACAAGCAATCCAATGGAATGCTCTGTTCAACAAGATCCAACCCAGCTTATTCCATATGTTATAGTGTTTATTTGGCACATAAACAATTTTCCATGAACCAGTTTTCACGGAATAGAATCTAAAAGAAGAACGACTTCTAGGAATTACTTTGTAGTCGTCAGAGAATGAGTCGTAAGAAAAGCCACAACTATATATGTGATCATGATGAAGATGGATCAATTTGTTGGTGACAATTCCAAGTGATTCCAGGAGTCTTTTAAGATCTCGAGTGGAAGGGTTCTATATGAAGCTATCTTTTCTAAACAAGCCATTACAAGAATTGGATATCCAAAGGTTTACGATCTGTGGTTCAGGAGGAATATCTAGTTTTGTCACATCCTCGTGATTAAGACAAATATGGTTCGTCTGAGGCTAAAAGTGAAATGGAGCATGAGAAAAATTGATCATCTTTGTACCCAATACCTGGCACCAAAAGAATGGCCCGTGTCGAGTTTGATTGATTATGATCTTTCTTTCTGAACTAAGAATCTTGAGAAATTGAAGAATAGGACGATCTTGAAACACATTTAAAACGCATAAGATGTCACCGAAAGTCTCGAGAGTATTTCCTCAGTGATCTCCGATGGTATGTCGGGCCAAAGTAATCAACATTGAAACATTTCCAAGGAAAAAATTTTTAGAAAACTGGAAAAAAAGGAAAAAGAACAAAATTTTGACAGAATTAGACAGTGAAAAAGGGCAGAAAAATTTTAGGCAACAACTCTTCATTTATTAATTTTTTTTTTTGAAAAGAACTATTCCCCATTTATAAATATATATAGACATGAGTAATCAATGTTAAAACATTTTCAAGAAAAAAATTTTCTAAAAACAGAAAAAATCGAGAAAAAAAGAAAAAAATGACGGAATTAGAGCCTGTTTGACCCTATTTATTTGAGGAATTTATAATAAGGAGAAAGGTAAATGTGTATTGGAAAGATAAAAATGTGTGAAATATGTGGTTGTAATTGAACAGTTGTCAAATCAAATGTCAAATCAGTGGTAGGTAAATTTATAAATTAGGAGAATAAAGGGGATCAAACAAGCTCTTAGAAAGTAAAAAATAGCAGGAAAATTTTTAAGGCAACTATTCTCCATTTATAAACACATAGATATGAGTAATTGACACGAGAACATTTTCGATGAAAAAAATTTCTAAAAACCACAAAAAAAAAAAGAAAAAGAAGAAAATTTTTATGGATTTAGAAAGTGAAAAAGGGTTTTTTTAGGCTACTATTCTCCAATATATAGACATGAGTAATCAATGCTAAAATATTTGTAGGAAAAAAAATTCTGAAAACCGAAAAAATTAAGAAAAAAGGAAAAAAGAAAAAATTTTGATAGATTTAGAATGTGAAAAAGGGGGGAAAATTTTTTAGCCAACTACACTCCATTTTTAAATATGTAAATGTGAGTAATCAAGGCTAAAACACTTTCAAGAAAAAAAAATTTGAAAATTGAAAAAATTGAGAAAAAAGGAAAGAAGAAGAAAATTTGAGGGATTTGAAAAGTGAAAAAGGGCTGGAAAACTTTTTAAAAAACTATTCTCCATTTATAAATGTATAGATATAAGTAAACTAGGCTAAAACATTTCCGGGAAAAAATATCCGAAAACTGAAAAGCCGAGAAAAAAATGGAAAAAGAAGAAAAATTTGTCGGATTTAGAAAGTGAACAAGGGTAGGAAAAACTTTTAGGCCATATTCTCCATTTATAAATGTATAGATATGAGTAATCAAGGCTAAAACATTTTCAAGAAAAAAATTTCTAAAAACTGAAAAAATCGAGAGAAAAAGGAAAAATAAGAAAATTTGACGAATTCAGAAAATGAAAAAGGGCCGGAAAACTTTTTAGGCAACTATTCTCCATTTATAAATATATAGATACAAGTAATCAATGCAAAACTTTTTTGGGTAAAAAAAAAATCTGAAAACCTATAGATATGAGTAATCAATGCTAAAACATTTTAGAACGTGAAAAAGGGCGGGAAAAATGTTTAGACAATTTCTCTTTTTATAAATTCATATTGTTGATGCCAAATTTAGCTTTCGACTCAACAAATAAGATTTATATTCATGGAAGATTTGTATTCGAATCAATATGAGCGATTAATGCAAAGAAAGCCAAGGATGTTTTGATAAATGGAAGACTATAAAATGTAGAAGACAAGAAGAATGAAATTTTTGGATGTTGGACTCTTTCCCATTTCTGTTTGCCTATATTTATAGTGTACCTTTGCCCATTGCTTGAGAATGATGATTACAAGCATTTAATATGACCCCACATGAATGACATAAGGGTCTAATCAACTAAGATTAGACCTTCACTTTTTTACTATTGGTTACCTAAATAGCATATGGGACAAGTAACCTTCACATTGCGTTCAATGCTGGGGTCCCATCAGCCGTAGAGGATAAGGTTCTTCACGTGGTCTCCCAAGCTTCAGCGGGGCATGCTCGTTACACTCATTGGGTCATGGCTTTTGGCTAAGGCACGTGTGAGCTCGCAGGTGAGGTGCCTGTTTGTCTTGAGCCACGGGAGTGAGTGAATAGGACTGTCCTTAAGGTCGCTGAATCAAGTCACTAGATCCTATGGTCGTTGGGTCGCTAGGTCGCTGGGTTAGGTGAGGCGCTCCGGGCCTACTCTCAAGGCCCAGTGACCATTGACCTCTGTTGATCTTTGACCTATGTTGACTCTCCATGACCTGGTAGATACAAAATGCCCCCTCAAGGTCGCTGTTCATGGAACCCATGATTAGCCGCCTTGAAGGTAGCTGGTGATTATCTTTGCACTTTTGCCGCCTGAAATTCGTCCCTTTGAATTTCGAAATAAGTTGGCCTTTCCATGTGGCCGCCATTCAGTGGAGTGGCGTATTCTAGGGAACCTAAAGACAGTAATCATTAATTTGATTGGAGTCTTTTCACTTCTCAAGGCAACACGCGGCCGTCACGTTGCATCCTCCCCTTTCTTATTTAAACTCCTCTCTCATCTTCTGTTTCACCCTTCATCTCTTGCTTGGTCTGGCTTAGAGTCTCTCCTTGCTTCAGCATTGTTTTTCGTTAAAAACATCCAGAGATGCTTGCTTTTCAAGGTAATTTTTCTCTACCGTCTTTAAGTCCCCAGGTAGTTCTTCTTTGAGACGATCATTCTTCTTTGAGATGATCAATATGACAAGAGAAGGAAAGGAGGTTTCCCAGATAAGCTGCCGAATGTTCTGGAGGGTAAGAAGTGGAAGCGGAGGCAAGTTCAAGTGGACGGCCTCCAGCAGCGCCAGAAGAGGATTTACAGTGGGCTGCTAGGGATATCCCTTCGCAAGTGACTGAGGCAGATTTGTGCTCCAACCGTAGCCGTTGTAACATGCCAGATGACATTGCGTTCTGGTTCCCTATGAGGGGGAAAGAGCTATAAACACAAAGATGTTTGATGCCAGGTTCAGGGTTCCTCTTCCCAAACCTGTGAATAGACTATTGCAGTTCTAGGAGGTTTCCCCCTCTCAGATCCCACCAACCGGGTGGAGGACCATCACAGGGGTCTTTTCCTTATGGCAGTGCAGGGGCTGGGGATATCCCAGCCCTGAGGATTTTGATTCTTACTACGTGTTGAAATCCTCACCCTATGGAGGTAAAGGCTGGTACTACGTGTCAGATCGTCCAAAGTCAGGAGGCCAGCGCCTTTGGGGCAACCTGGTGAAGGGGATCTGGGAGTCTGTTTCTGATTGGAAAGAGACTTGGTTCTGGGTAGGAGGCAACTGGAGGACTCCACTGAACCTGGATCACCAGGATACTAATGTGGCAACGAGCTTCATGAAAATTAGTGAGTGGCTGTCAACAAGTATTTCTTTGAAGAAAGAAGATTGCCATGCCAAGGACCTTACCAGTGAGGATTCTTTGATCAAAGCCGGGCTATCAGCACCCAGGTCGGAACGTTGCACCAGTGCCCCTCCTTCCAGTAAGCAGAAATTATATGGCGAGCTCATTTTCGATTGCCGGGCAGCCTGATACTAATACTTTTTCTTTTGTCTTCAGGCAAGAAGGTTCGCCGAGAAAGAGCTCAGGAAATGAGGTCGATCGAAGAAGTTAATGCCGCGCTGGAGAAAAAAGAGCTGAGGAAATGCTAGCGTGAGAAAGCAGCAGGCAAGAAGGTCGCGCGACTTACTGATCTGGGGTAGCGGACCCTCCGGTGAAACGTAAGAGAGCTGAACTTCCCCCTACTCCACCGGGCTCTTCTTCTAACTCATTGCCCCCTGTTTCAGCGTCAAGCAGCGAGGAGTTATTGACCCAGGAGAGGAGCACCTTGGATCTGCTTGTAGACGATCTGTTCGTCCATGTTCAGCAAAATCGGTTAGCTGCCGTCGAGAAACTCAAAGACAAGAGACCCGAGGCTCTGCTCCGTTTTAATCTTGCCAAGAGGCCACTGATAAGCCAGTGGAGGGATTGCCGGGGAATGTTACTGACGCCATGAGTGACGTGGCCAGGAGTTGGTTGAAAAAATGGGATAAATATGCGACCTCCATGTCCCTCTTGGAGATTCATCAGGCGAGTGTGGTCATGCGGGGCCGTTCGGCCATTTTAGACCAGCACGGTGAGGTTCGCCTTCTCAGTATCATGAGTGATACCAAAAAGATGACCAAGGAGGTAGGCGAGGTTGCTAAGGCAAAGGAGGAGGCTGAGCTCGCTCTAAAGGAGAAAGAGCAGGACCTTGCCGTTTCCAAGGATGAGGCCGCTATGCTGAGAAACGAGCTGGAGGCCTCTAGGAAAAAGATTGAGGGGCTAGAGAGCACATTGGCGACCGAGGGGTCAAATCATGAGTAGGCCCTTAAGGAGGCAGAGAGTAGTCCGGCATCTGAGGAGCTGGTTGGTTACAAGGAGGCGGTGGCCAGACACAAGGCTTCGGAGAAGTTCAAGAAGGCCAACGTCGGGCTGTACTATGAGACAGCCAAGGAACTTCTGGGAGACATCAAGAAATCTCAGCCTGAATATGACCTGGCTTTCCTCCAAGAGCAGGTAGCTAAACTCAAGCAAGATTGTGGCTATGAAAGCTTGGATGACAAGGACTCTGAGCCCATCGCTCCTACTGGCGAGGAGGTTGAGGTTCCTATCCCAGAAGATCAGAGATCCTGAAGTCCCTCCCCCTTTGTCATTGAGCTTGTTTTGTAAATCCCTTACATAAATAAATGAAGAAAGATTTTTTTGCACAACTGTCTGTTCTTTCGAATGATTTTGTCGCTTATTATCTCTCGTATTTACTTGCATAAAACTCGAACCAAAGTGTTAGGACGCATAACCAGAAGCTCGCTCTAGTTTAGGTCATAGACAATGGGTACGAGTGAGGGTACGTACAAGTTTCAGGCAACGGAACTAGAAGTCGACTCCAGTTTTAGTTGTGTAACCAATGATCTCAAGTGCTAGGTCGCTAGCCAAGGGCTTGCCTCAACTTTGTTCATGGACCTGTGGACTTGGATGTGAGGTCGCTAACTGACAAGCCAAATCTTTTTTAGACGAGTGTTAGGCTGCTGGCTGGGAGTTTGTTCCCGCATAGATCGCGTACCCTTACTCAGTCGTAGATTTACCGTGTGTAGCGCCTTGGAGAAGTAAGGACGTAAGTACTAAACAAGCTAAACATTTGTTAGATAATCATGGTTTTAGAGTTGATACTTGGCTATTGATAATACTTCTTCAGATGCTCCGCGTTCCAAGGGTACATTAATTCGTCCCCATGAATGTCCTCCGATCTCGTAAGCCCCATTTGATAGGACTCGATAGAGACCTTCCCAGCTGGGACCTAAGGTCCTCAAAGCTGGCTCCATAGAGGAGAGGAAGACTTTGTGCAGGACTAGGTTGCCACCTTCAAATCGGTAGATTCTGACCTTGGCATTGTAAAATTTGGCACATTTCTGTTTATATGCCGCATTTCTGATATTAGCCAATTCCCTTCTTTCGTCAATAAGGTAGAGCTTGTTAGCAAGGAGCTCGATGTTCTTTGCCTCGTTGTAGTGGGCTACTCTGGAAGTAAGGGCCTCCAACTCAACGGGAATCATAGCCTCAGCTCCATATGTGAGGGAGAAAGGAGTTTCCCCAGTGGCAGTTCGGCAGGTCGTTCGACAAGACTACAAAACCGTGGGAAGCTCTTCTGCCCAGCCTCCCTTAAAGCTTCCAAACGCCTTTTCAACATTTGCTTGATGATTTTGTTAACGGCTTCGACCTGTCCGTTGGCTTGCGGATGATGGGACGTAGAATAGAAATTTTTTATGCCCAAGTCTTCGCAGAATGACCTAAACCTTTTGTTGTCAAATTGTTTGCCGTTATCCGTGACTATGGCATTTAGGACCCCGAATCTGCAAACAATTGATTTCCAGATGAAGCTTGTTGTCTTTTGTTTAATGATGGTGGTGAGAGCCTCAGCTTCGACCCATTTCGTGAAGTAATCAACAGCAACGATGGTGAACTGAGTTCCTCCTTTGCCTTTTGGCGAAGGGCTATGGTCCTGTGATCGAGGTTAACTCTTCTGGAGGGCTCCTAATCAGAGGAGGGAATCTTTGACACTAGTCACAGGCTTTGGCGAAGTGAATCGCGTCTTTTCGGACACTAGGCCAGAAGTATCCCTGCCACAGAATTTTGTGTGCAAGGGCCAGTCCGCCTGAGTGGTTGCCACAAACTCTAGAATGTACTTCTTCCAAAACGGTTCGCGCCTCAGCGGGGTTGAGACACCTTAGCATAGGTCTGGTGAAACTTCTCTTGTATAGCTTTCCATCAATTAGTGAGAATCTGGCGGTCTGGTGTCTTAGCTTTCTAGCCTCCACGCCTGGAGGGGCCACTCCCTCATTTAAGAACTAGATGATATGGTCCATCCAGTTGCTTGAGGGGCCCACTTTCGCTGTCACTACCTCAGCTTTGTCAATGGACGAGGTCGCTAACTCGCCAATTGGGATGCTGCTGAGCTCACCCGCACCCTTGCTGTTGCTAGCTTTGCTAAGGCATCCGCATGGCTATTTTCAGCTCTTGGGATTCGAGTGATCTTGAAGTGATCCAGATCATTCAACTCTTCCAGTAATCTACTCTGGTATCGGGAGAGTTTTTCACCTCGCACCTTATAGACACCGCTTGTTTGGTTTACTACGAGCTGAGAGTCGCTCTTGATGACTAGTCTTTTGATGTCTATTGATTTTCTCATGCTGACCCCAGCCAAGACCACTTCGTATTCAGCCTCGTTGTTTGTCACGCTGAAGCCAAACCTAATAGCTTGACAATTGTAATTTCCAGTGGGACTGACGATGACGATTCCGGCTTCAGAAGCATGGCTTGTGGAGGATCCATTGGCATACAGTTCCCAAGTTGAAGGTTCCGCGCCATTGAGGTTGGGTTCAGTGGGAGTGAGTTCGGCTATGAAGTCAGCTAGGCCCTGTCCCTTGATAGTAGTCCTAGGTTTGTAGTTGATGTCATACTGACTGAGTTCTACTGACCATTTGACCAAGCGACCTGATAGGTCGGGCTTCTAAAGAACCTACCTTAGAGTAGCATTTGTTAGGACATCGATTGTGTGTTCGGGGAAGTAAGGCTGGAGCTTCTTGGAAGCGACTATGAGAGTGTAGGCGAGCTTCTCCATGGGAGGGTATCTAAGCGCCGCAATGTGTAAAGCATGACTTACATAATAGACTGGGAGCTGAGACTGTTCTTTTTATTCTGACCAAGACCGCGTTGATCGATGATTCTGAGATGGCCAGATATAGACACAATGTTTCCCTTGGTAAAGGTTTGGATAGTAGAGGAGGAGAGGAAATGTGCTCTTTCAACTTGATGAAAGCGACCTGACACTCCTCTGTCCACGCGAACTCTTTTGATTTCCTGAGGGCCTCGAAGAATGGCTTACATTTTTCCATAGACCGTGACACTAAACGACTTAGCCCGTGATCCATCCTATGAGTCGCTGAACCTCCTTTCTGATTTAGGAGGTTCCATGTCGAGATTCGCCTTCACTTTTTTGGGTTCGCCTCGATTCCTCTCTGATTGACTGTATAGCCCAAAAACATTCCAGAGGCTACTCCGAAGGAGCACTTCTTGGGGTTCAGCTTCATCCTGTAACTTCTGAGGATTTGGAACATTCGGGATTGGTCCTTGATGTGTTATTCTGCCTGAAGGCTTTTGACGAGCATGTCGTCGATATAAACCTCCATAGTTTTGCCAAGCTAGTCCTTGAACATAGTGTTTACCAGTCGTTGGTAAGTAGCCCTGGCATTTTTCAATCTGAATGGCATCATCTTGTAGCAATAGAACCCCCCGGTCAGTAATGAACGAGGTGTGCTCCTCGTCAGCTGGGCGCATAGGGATTTGGTGATAACCGGAATAAACATCCGTAAAGCTCAATAGCTCGTGACCGGCTGTGGCGTCGGCCATCTGGTTGATTCTAGGCAAGGGAAAACTATCTTTGGGATACGCTTTGTTTAAGTCCGTAAAATCAATGCAGATTCTCCAGCTCCCATCGCCCTTCTTGACAGGACTGGTTAGCTACCCACTGAGGATACAGTGCTTCCTTTATGAACTTGTTCCCCAACAGCTTGTCCACTTCCTTGGCTAAGGCCTCGTACCTTTCGCCGTTGAGAGGTCGTCTCTTTTGCTTAACAGGCTTGGCCTTGGGATCGATATTGAGCTTGTGGCAGGCAAGCTTTGAATCGATCCCCTCCATATCCTCATGGACCCACGCGAAGACGTCCAGATTCTGCCTCAAGAATTGGACGAGCTGGGTCTTCATTGGTTCTTTCAGCTTTACCCCAATTCTAAGTTCAACCTCTGGCCTTGTGTCACTCAGCTTTATGGTTTCGAGCTCGTCATCCGGGCAAGATTGTGCTCCGTGGTCGCTAACCCTTGGGTCAAGGGTGTAAATTTCCAGGAGGGGTTTTGCGCATGTCACGTGTTTTGGGTCAGATCCGAGCGAAGTGGTCTGGCTACCTCGTATAATGGCAGTTCCCTGGTGGGTGAGGAACTCTATAGTGAGGTGGAATATGGAGGTCGTGGCCCTAAGCTCATATAGGATGGGGCGTCCCAGTATGGCATTGTACCCTGAGGGCGCGTCCACTATGAAGAAATCCGTGAGAATTCATGTGATACGCATCTCGTCCCCTATTTCCACAAGGTGCGTGACCTGATACTTGGCTTCCACTTGATCTCCGGTGAAGCCTTGGAGTTTAGCTCCACAAGGCCTGACTGCCTTTTGGTCGATCTCCATTTGTTGGAAGGTGCTTCAATAAATAACGTTTATGGTGCTGCCGCTATCCACCAAGGTCTTATGGATCTTAACACCTGTAGCTATCATGGTAATAGTTAGGGTGCTTACAAGGGGGTTAAGATGGCCGCTGGCGTCTGTGTTGCGTGGAGGAAGGAGCTTGCTTGAAAGGGGGGACAGTGTTTCTTAGGGAGAGATAGCAAATCCGAGCTTTACTCACGGGACCTCGCCTCCGTCTGTCAGAACCCTCCATGTTGAGACCTCCGCTACTGAGTGTGAGGGCCTCGATGGGAGGTTGGTTATGTGGATCTCGGGCTTTGAGGTCCGCTAGGGGACGAGCTTGTGTGTCCAGCCTTTGGCGATTTGCTATGTGTTCGCCCAAGCATCCTCACCCAATTAGCCACTCGACCTCGCGCTTTAGACGCCTGCAATCATCCGTGCTGTGTCCCACGGCCCTGTGGTATCTACAGTATTTTGATTGATCCGCGTTCTTTGCCTTTTTCACAGGCTTTGGTTTGAGTAAAATTTGGTCGCCACTCAGAAGGTCAAAGATATATTCCATGGACACATCGAGGGTGGCGTCCGTCTTGGTTGGGGTGGACAGTCCTTCGCCCTTCCTCTGACTGGAAGGTTCTCCCCTAAGTTCACATGGTCGTTTCCTTCTCGCACCCATCTTATGGGTTGGTTGAAGGATGGACCGGGTACTTGAAGAACTTGTGGATTGAATTTCTCCTTTTGCAATTCGCTACTTGGTCGCTAAGGCTCAGAAGACTCTAGCCTCTTCGGGCCTTGCCTAGGCCATAGAGCTAACTCGGGGTGAATGTAGCTTCCGGCAGCATCTCTAGGGGAATGGTGCGGCCACCACGTTGGGGGCTGGCTGGCTAGACCCTAGCATCAAGGCATGGCTTAGCCCTCTATTGACGCGTTTCCCCGGAGAATTCGTCCTCTTTGCGAGTATTTTATTGCCTTGTTGGGAAGTTGACAGGTTGTGTTGTTGCAACCACCGCACTCCTTTGGCGATGGCCTTCACTTGTCAGCGGGAATTTCCTATTGCCTTTGCCAGCCGTGAGAAGCCGGCACTGGTAGTGCTCCGGTTTTCACAGAATCCAGAAGGGAGTCCGACATTACTAGTTCTTGTCTTTTGATTCTCAGAACGTCTTCTACTCATTTCCTTTTACCGAAGGCTAGATTTCATTGGACATTTGCTTTTCACAACTTTTTGTAAGATTTCCCACAGACAGCGCCAATTTGTTGATGCCAAATTTAGCTTTCGACTCAACAAACAAGATTTATATTCGCGGGAGATTTGTATTCAAATCAATATGAGTGATTAATGCAGAGAAAGTCGAGGATGTTTTGATAAATGGAAGACTATAAAGTGTAGAAGACAAGAAGACTGAGATTTTTCGATGTCGGACCCTTTTCCATTTCTGTTTGTTTCTATTTATAGTGTACCTTTGCCCATTGCTTGGGAGTGATGATTGCAGACATTTAATGTGACCCCACATGAATGACACAAGGGTCTAATTGACTAAGATTATACCTTCACTTTTTGACTATCGGTTATCTGAACAGCGTATGGGACAAGTAACCTCCACATTGTGTTCAATGCTGGGGTCCCATCAGCCATAGAGGATAAGGTTCTTCACATGGGCTCCCAAGCTTCAGCGGGGTTGGTATCTCGTTACACTCATTGGGTCGCATGTGAGGTGCCTGTTTGTCTTGAGCCACAAGTGTGATTGAATAGGGCTGTCCTTAAGGTCGCTGAATCAAGTCACTAGATCTGGTGGCTGCTGGGTCACTAGGTTGCTGGGTTAGGTGAGGCATTACGGGCCTACTCTCAAGACCCAGTGACCGTTGACCTCTGTTGACCTTTGACCTATGTTGACTCTCCACGACCTGGTGGATACACATATAGACATGAGCAATCAATGCCAAAACAATTTCGAGGAAAAAAATTCTCGAAAACCAAAATCCGGAGAATAAAAATTAAAAAAAAAAGAAAATTTTGATGGATTTAGAAAGTAAAAAGGGCAGGAAAAATCTTTATTAAACTATTCTCCATTTACAAACCTATAGATATGAGTAATCAAGGCTAAAACATTTTCGAGAAAAAAAATTCTGAAAATCGAGAAAAAGGAAAAAGAAGAAAATTTTGATGGATTCTTTAAATAAAAAGGGGTGGGAAAAATGTTTAGGCAACAATTCTCTATTTATAAATATACAGATATAACTAATCAAGGCCAAAACATTTTCAAGAAAAAATGTTTTCAAAAAACCAAAAAAATCGAGAAAAAAGGAAAAAGAATAAAATTTTGATGGATTTTGAAAGTGGAAAGGGGCGGGAAAATTTTTTAGACAACTATGCTCCATTTATATATATAGGCTAAAAAATTTTCAAGTAAAAAAGTTTTCCAAGACTGAAAAAATCTAGAAAAAAAAGAAAAGGAAGAAATTTTGATAGATTTAGAAAGTGAAAAAGCACAAGAAAAATTTTTAAGCAACTATTCTCCATTTATAAATATATTTGTGTATATATATGACTAATGAAGGCAAAAGTATTTTTTAGGGAAAAAACTTTCCAAAACGAAAACATTCGAGAAAAAAAAGGGAAAAACTTCTGAAACAGAAAAAATGAAGAATAAAAGGAAAAAGAAGAGAATTTGCTTGGTTTAGAAAGTGAAAAAAGGCTGGAAAATTTTTAGGAAACTATTCTCCATTTATAAATATACATATATGAGTAGTCAACACTAAAATATTTTCTGGAAAAAAAAATTCTGAAAACCAAAAAATCCAAGAAAAATGGAAAAAGAAGAAAATTTCTAATGATTTAGAAGGTAAAAAAAAGGAATAAAAATTTTTTAGACAACTATTCTCCATTTATAAATATATAGATATACGTAATCAAGGCTAAAACATTTTCGGGGAAAAAATTTTCGAAAACCAAAAACGTCGAGGATAAAAGGAGAAATAGAAAATTTGATGTGTTTAGAAAGTGAAAGACATAGGAAAAATTTTTAGGTGACTATGTCCATTTAAAACATATAAATAAGAGTAATCAAACCTAAAACTTTTTTGGAAAAAAAAATTCCGAAAACCATAAAAACGAAGAAAAAAAGGAAAAAGAAAATTTGTGATGGATTTAGAAAGTAAAAAAAGTGCAGGAAAAATTTTTAGTCCATTATTCTCCTTTATAAATATATAGATATTAGTAATCAAAGCTAAGTAAAAAAATTTCTGAAAACAGAAAAAACCGAGAAAAAACGGAAAAGAAGAAAATTTTTATGGATTTAGAAAGTGAAAAGGGCGGGAAAGATTTTTAGGCAACTATTCTTCTTTGAAAAATATACATAATGAGTAATCAAGGAACATTTTTAAGAAAAAATTTCTGAAAACCGAAAAACCCGAGAAAAATGTAAAAGAAGAAAATTTTGACGAATTTAGGGGTGGAAAAAGTATTAGCCAACTATTCTCAAAAAATTTTATTTTGTCCATGCATGCATGTTATTATGCATACGTGCAATACGTGGCACACATTTAGGCTATAAGTGTGGGATGCTTGTAACTTAGATCACGCATACATAATAATATGCATGCTTGTAGGCAAAATAAAATTGCCAAACTATTCTCCATTTATAAATATATAAATATGAGTAATCAAGGCTAAAATATTTTCTAGAAAAAAATTTCTGAAAATCAATAATATCTGGAAAAAAAGGAAAAAGAAGAAAATTTGACGGATTTAGAAAGTGAATAAGGACAAGAAAATTTTTTATGCAACTATTCTCCATTTATAAATATATATAGATAAGAGTAATCATCGATAAAGCACTTTTGTGGGAAAAAATTTTAGAAAACCAAAAATAAGGAAAAAGAAGAAAACTTTGACAGATTTAAAAAGTGAAAAAGGATGATAAAATTTTTAGGTAAAAATTATCCATTTATAAATATATAGATATGAGCAATCATGCTAAAATATTGCCAAAAAAATTTCTAAAAATCGAAAATCCAAGAAAAAAGGAAAAAGAAGAAAATTTTGAAAGATTCAGAATTCGAAAAAGAGTGGAAAAATTTTTAGCCAACTATTCTCCATTTATTTTTGAGAAAATTTTTTTTTTGAAAATCATAAAATCAAGAAAAAGGAAAAAAAGAAAAATTAATGGAATTGGTATGAAATAAGGCGAGAAAAAGTTTTAGACAACTATTCTCCATTTATAATAAATATATAGATATGAGTAATCAAGGCAAAAGTACTTTCAAGGAAAAAAATTTACAAAACAGAAAAAATCGAGGAAAAAAAAGGAAAAGAAAAACAATTGACGAATTAAGAATTTGAAAAAGGAAAGGAAAACATTTTAAGCAACTATTCTCCATTTCTAAATATATAGCTATGAGTAATCAAGCGACAAACATTTTTTGGGGAATTATTCTTCTTTGATAAATATACACATAAGAGTAATCAAGGCTAAAACATTTTTCAAAACACAAAATTCTAAAAACTGAAAAAACAGAGAAAAAGGAAAAAGAAGAAAATTTTGCCAAATTTAGAAAGTGAAAAGGGACGGGAAAAATTTTTAGGCAACTATTGTCCATTTATCTATTAATATATAAAGGCACTTAAGTGCATTTATTTTTTTCCCGCCCATTTGCTCTGCGGTCACTTTTGCAGTAAGTCTTTCCTGTGGTAAAGGTTTTATTTATGGAAATTTTTTTATTAACTTTTTTTATTTCATATTCATTTGCAACTTTCCCTTCTCAGACTTTCAAGTTTTTGTCTTTTGTGACTATAATATGTCTTTGATTACGATAAATTAATATATAAAGGCACTTTAAGTGCCTTCATTTTTTTCCCACTCATTTTCTCTGCGTTCACTTTCGCGGTAAGTCTTTGATAAGTGTATTTTATATACAAAAATACTTCTCTTAACTTATGCAATTTTACATGAAACCGAACAGATTTCTACCTAATTTGTGTAGATATGGTTCATACAGGTGAAAAGCTCAAATTGGAGTGATACAAGGGAAAAGAATGATTTTTGAACCAAATTGAGGCTTTAAATTCAAGAAGTAGCATCGAGGTGGGATTGTTCGAGAGTTCGGGGTGAGAAGATCATCTGTACTGTGTTTAAAGAGAGTGGGGACCTTTATGCAGAGTCCAAGAAGTTTAGAGACGTGTTTAAAAGAAGGGAAAAACCGAAAAGGACTGTTGCCGCAAGAAAAACTCAAAACAGGGACTAAACTGCACGCCATGGAAGTAGGCTGCGGGCAGGCCGCGGCAAGCATACCCGCGGCCACCCGCGGGCTTGGCTGAGAACCTGTTGGCTGTGGCTAGGCCGCTACAAGCATACCCACGGCCACCCGCGGCCCGTATCGGGAGACCCCATTTATGCATTTTCAAGCCCTTTTTGACACATTCGAGGGTTCTAAGGCCTCCCCAACTATAAAAGAACGAAAACCGTTCTGTAAAAGGGGGGATTCATCATACAAAATTGTTCTTGAGGGCTAGGAGATTGGAGCAAGGGCTTGGAGATTGAAGCCGGGGTTCACGTGAAGATTGAAGAATGAAGTTCTTCGTTTGGGGCAAATGTTTTCATCGTTATTCTTCATCTTTTCTTTGCTAGAATCTGGTCATGTATTCAAACCCTATGAATGCTTATGTTATGAATTCCTTTATTATGCGTAACTAATTTTCCTTGTTGAGACAATTGATGAAGCAATAGACATGCTTTAATTGTGTTAATCTCATTCATGACTCTAATTGTCATTGCGTGCTTATTTTCTATTGTGATATGTAATTACCTTTTATGAGCCTGATCAACTTGTAATTGCGTTAATGAATTCGTGAGGACACCGAGAGGTAAGTCACCAATTTAGCACTTCAATAGAAAAAATAAATTGCATAGAATATAGAGATATACTTTTATGATTTGTGTGACCACAAAAATGATTTCTTGTTAATTAATGCACTCAACTAGGTTGAAATTCACATAGAGATATAGTGGGTTTACTTGGTTGGTAGATTTGAATTTGCTCAAGAGAGGTTTTCAATTAAACTTGTGAAACTGGTTGTGAGCACGTGATGGTGAATTGTCACGAGTGGGATTGCATAATTGAAACGCCTGTTTATTGTGGATTCGTGAGTCTCAACGCTTTCATTCATATATTTTTCTAGTCCATAAATTTCAGTTCTTTCTTATACTAAAATAGATAGAGCATTTAATTGTTAGTTTAAACAACCTCATTATTCTTTTAAAAAACTCTTAATTTCCTTATTCAATTGGTGTGAAGTTGACTCAAGTGGAATAGGTGACAACTTTCCCTGTGGGATCGATATTCGGGACTCATCTAGTCCTATACTACTTGAACGGTATCGTGCACTTGCGATTTCGCCTATCAAGTTTTTGGCGCCATTGCCGGGGAGAGTTTTGTTTACTTATTTCGTTTTGTTAATTTTATTACTAATTGAATTGTTTTATTTTTCTCTTAGATCTTTGCTGTTGGTGTATGACACGTTCCTCTTCGGGTTTAGTACTTCTTGATCCGGAACCAGAACGTGCACTTCACAAAAGGCTCAACAACAAAAGGGAAAAAATTCTCTAAAAAAATTACCTATGGATGATCAACAGGATGTGTTAGATGGAGGGGATGGCCGATTCCCGGCACTGAGAGATAATATTCCCCCTCAACCTCAACCTCCAGTTATTATTAACGACGATGATCGCCTGTTCAGCGAATTGATGGTACTACCGCGTCCCACAAGTCAATCAAGTGTTGCTCCACCAGCTTATGGGAGGCAAAATTTCCAGTTAAGGCCTGATTTGATAACTATGATGAGGAATATGTGTTCCTTCAATAGCCTAGCGAATGAAGATCTCCATGCACATATTACAGATTTTCTGGATTTATGTGACTCTGCATCTTTTGTTGGTGTTTCAGACAATGCCATGAAAATGAGACTCTTCACACATACTTTAAAGGGGGCGGCTCATGATTGGTTGTCTTCTTTCCCTGCCCAAAGCATCACAACTTGGAAAGTTTGGCACAGAAATTCCTGACCAAATATTATCTGCCAGCTAAAGCAGCAAGGTTACTTCAAGATATAACTAGTTTTGCTCAGTATGAAGCTGAGACTCTTTATGAAGCATGGGACAGATTCAAAGGACTCCTTAGAAAGTGTCCAACTCATGGACTCACCAAGTTTTATCAAGTAAAATATTTCTATGGTGGACTCAGTTCGGGGAATTGAATTATCCTCGATGCTGCAGCAGGAGGATTAGTTATAGCCAATTCTCCAAATGCAACATATCAGCTGCTTGAGAGATTATCATCAACAAAAGCTCTATTTCCATATGATGATAGAGTTTTTCATAAAAAAGCAGCCGGTGTACATGAGAATGGTGAGTACTCAGCATTGGAAGCTCAGATGGTAGCCATGAATAAAAGACTTGAAAAGATAGCGGTTGGTCATCCGGTGAAGTCAGTACAAGCAAAAAATGCAGCCTGTGAAAATTGCAAGGCTAATCACCTCATTGATGATTGTCCCTTGGCTCATGTTGGTGGAGTTGAAGAGGTTAGTTATGTTCAAAATCAACAGAGACAATAATGGAATCCTTATTCGGCGACATATAACCCAGGAGGGAGGAATCATCCAAACTTTTCATTGGGGAAATCCAGCAAATAAACCACCACAGCTACCACAACAGTAGATCCAAAAACCAGAGGAGAAGTCGTCCCTTGCAAACATAGTGGAACAGCTAGCCAAAAAAACTAGTCAGTATGTTCAAACTAGTGAAGCTTTCATGACCAAGACTCAGGAGATTATGCAGAGAACAGAGACGGACAATCAGATTACGAAGGCGACGATTCAGAATTTGGAGAAGCAAGTTGGACAATTAGCAAGGATGATGCAAGAAAGGCCTTATGGAGCTTTACCTAGTGATACAGAGGTAAATCCAAAGGAGCAAATTAA
>CAVNYN010286644.1:7645-60003 GCA_963692815.1 Nyctanthes arbor-tristis | reverse complement strand
CTTTATAGCATGAGTTGAGTGTCAGCAACCTGCTTTTTACCATATGATGCTTGCTTTCGAATAAAGAATCCTTTTGAGATATTATGTAGTTGCATGTTTATATGTGTATTTGTGGCTAAGTTAATTAAATTACGCTGCGACCACTGAGTATTTCTATAAAATACTCACCCTTTCAAATTAAAACATTTTGCAGGTTCAGAGTCAGAGGTGATACGTCAAGCGGTGGTGGCACTAAATTAATTTTGGAATTACTCCGAAAGATTTTAAACATTATTTTACTTGTTCATGAATATGTTAAATTCCTAATTTCTTGACATTGATAAGTTTTTTGTGATATTATTTCCCAAGATTATATAATGGATTTTCAGCAAATTTTACCCACTTTTAATATATTTATTTTGAAAAGAAAGAAAATTTTGTCAATGTTCCGGGTATTTCGAATTCGGGCATTACAGTTTGGTATCAGAGCAAGGTCTATGTTTCTGTAGACTTGCAAGATTTTTCGGGAAGAAGGAAAAAAACATTTTCACTAAAATAAAGTCAAAAATTTTCATAGGTTGCCACTGCCATCGCTCTCTTTGCTGATTCTGAAGATAAAAGAAGACTTATTGGTTCGAGATAATTATTTATTTTATAGTTACGATGTTATGTCAAATACATATTATTTAAGAGACTTTATAAGACATACATTTAAGAAAGAAGAATGTTATTCAACTTTATGAAAGAATTAAGTTTGAGCATAATTGGATATAGTATGTAATTATTTTTAAGTGAGAAAGATTTAATGATTTCAATTTTATAGTCCTCAAAATTAGCTTAAATTGACAAAATAGTTTGTATAAACAGTACTTTCAGATATGGTACCCATGTCGAGAGTTAGGACTAAAGAGTTCAGGGCAAGGACTGATACGATCTTCCATAGGTACCTGTCATATAGGTTTGAGCCTGGAGTTACTGTATTGGAGCATATACTTGGATACAACATGGCATGTCATAAAGCCATTGTCAGTGGGTTTAAGACCAATAATGCAGACTCCATTGGTCATCTGATATCACATTTCCCGAGGACCGGCACCCAAGGATTTCCCAACTGCTTAGGGAGTTGAGAGGGTGTCATGGGGTGGATGTTGATTACCAGACATTCTGTGACGAACTAGTGATGCGTGAGGAGGAATCCGTGCGAATACCCATGCCGAATCAGTGCAGGGAGTGGAAAAAGAGGAGGCGATAGCGATGGATGAGGACCGCAAGCTGCCTGATGTAAAGTCAGGAGTGTGTGGGTCATATAAGTATACCCCAAGTACACCATTGAGCAGAAGCACCCGGACTTATACCTCCAGCATACCACCAATGGGTAATGGGTCAAATGGATGGTTAGATAAGTAGGGGAGTAGGGCGTGGGATAGTATTTGTTTCAGTTGATAGTTATATTCATTCATTTAAGACATTTTGTACTCCTCATTGAAGGATATTCATTGATTAATGAAATAATGTTTCCGTCTTACCATATTGCTGTTGAACGGTTTTGTTTATTATACACGAACGCTTGTGTTATGGTTTGATAACAATGGAGATAAAAACTCATTTTGTTTTCCTATGTAAAGGAAATGTCACGAGGAAACGCACAAGCCAACCTAATGAGGGACTTGCTTTAAGTGGTGGAGGACCTCAGACAAGGTACACCTGCAGCTCAAGCTACCCAGCCCAGTCTGTTGTGGAACAGTTATTTAGATGTAGGCCACCCAAGTTTGATGGTGGCAATAATCCCTTAGTTGTAGAAGAGTGGATAAAGTCTATTGAGAACATTTTCCACCGCATCTCATGCCTTGATAATTAGAAAGAGTTATGTGTGGAATTCATATTTGAAGTGCGTACTGGCCACTGGTGGGAGTCCGCATGTAGGACTAGGACTCAGGAGGAACAAAGAAATCAAACATGGGAACAATTCAAAATAGATTTAATAGATAAATATTTCCCACACGCTCTTCAAGATCATAAGGAGTCTGAGTTCTTGAATTTGTAGTAGGGCGACTTGGATGTCACTGAATATGAAAGGAAGTTTGATGAGATGTCTAGGTACGCCCCATACTTGTTGAGCACTGAAGCCATGAAAGCTCGGAGATTTGAGAGAGGCCTATGCCTGGACATCAGTCAGTTTGTTTGCTTTCACTCATTAACCACTTAGGGCAAGTGGTGAAGATGGCTCAAAAAATAGCATATTCTGGGGCACAATATGATGTTTTTGGAAGCAAGAGCAATCAGCAAAATCAGGAAAATAGGAAGTGGCAAGGGCCGTATCAGGGGCAGAACAGGAACCAGATGTCTAACAATAGGCCAAACACAAGGTCGACTGGTGGACAGACTGCTAAACTAATTCCACCATGGCCTAACTGTAAGAAAATGAATAGGAGAGAGTGCTTGTCGGGCAAGGAAATGTGCTATAGGTACGGTCAATTGGGCCATTTTCATCTGATTACCCAAAATCTCCTGCTCGGAACACTGACCAAAAGAGGACCACGCAGCAGACTAACAAAGGAAAGGCCCATGTTTTTTCCGTGACCCATGAGGATGCCATTAATGATGCTAAGCCGATCTGCAGGTGTACTAATTATTTATGGTATTCTTGTACGTGTCATGATTTAAATTTGTGTGATGTGCAGTTCTTTGATAGCAATGTTATATGATAACAAGAATACTATCTGTTTCTAGTATTCCTATATATGTTGATAGATTTAGGTGCCATGCATTCTTTTGCATCTACCTCATGCCTAGCTAGACTGAAATTAGTAGGAGATAGAATGGGTAGTTCACTTGAGGTTAGCCTTCCTTCAAGGGGAACTATTAAGACCAATGAGATAGCTAGGGCAGTACCAATTGACTTTGACGGACTTATCTTAGAAACAGATCTGAACATAATTGAGATAAAAGGTTTTGACGTAATACTGGGTATGGATTGGTTAATTAATAACCATGCTACCATCATGTGCTATGAGAAGGAGGTAGTTCTTCAGAAAAATGGGGAAGAGACATTCAGATTCTATAGATCAAACGTCAGAGCAGTTCCCCACCTCGTATCAGCCATGCAAGTAGAGAAGATTTTGGCAAAAGGCGGTTGCCAAGGATATTTAGTTAGCCTTCAGGGTGAGCTAACGACAGAAATCACCTTAGATAGTGTACCAGTGGTTTGTGAGTATGCTAATGTTTTTCTAGAAGATTAACCACGTATTCCACCTAACAAGCAAGTGGACTTCGCCATAGATCTGGTACCCAGTGCAACACCAATATATAAAGCTCCATATCATATGGCACCTAAGGAGTTACAGGAATAGAAAGTTCAATTGGAAGAGTTATTGGAGAAGTCAGACCGAGTGTCTCCCTTTGGAGAGCACCTGTTCTGTTTCTTAAAAAGAAAGATGGCAGTATGAGAATGTGCATCGACTTTAGGGAACTCAATAAGATGATAATAAAGAATAAGTATCCTCTTCCTAGGATTGAAGACTTATTCAATCAGCTGAAAGGTGCTACAATATTCTTGAAAATTGATCTCAGATCCAGATATTGTCAGTTGAAGATCAAGCCAGTTGACATACCTAAGAAAGCATTCAGGACCCAATATGGACACTATGAATTTACCATGATGCCATTTGGTCTCAGGAATGCCCCACAGTGTTCATGGATTTGATGAATCGAGTCTTCCACCAGTATCTGGATAAATTCATCATCTTCTTTATCGATGATGTATTGGTTTACTCAAGGGATCCAAGATAGCAAAAAGAGCATTTGAGGATTTGCTAGGCATTTGAAAGGCAGAAGAGTTGTATGCCAAATTTAAGAAATGTGAATTCTGGCTTGAAAGGATTGGATTTTTAGGTCACGTCATAACAGCCAGAGGTATCGAGGTTGATCCTTCTAAAATTGAGGCTGTGATGCACTATCAGAGATTCATCAAGGGATTCTCCAAGATCTTAGGCCCTATAAGTCAGCTAACCCAGAAGGGTGTTAAGTTTCAATAGACAGACCAGTGTGATCAGAGTTTCAAGGAATTGAAAAGGAGGTTAGTGTCGGCTCCAGTGTTGGCTATTTGTGATGGTGCTGAAGGATTTGTCATCTATACCGATGCATCCAAATACGGTTTGGGATGTGTACTAATGCAGCATGGGAAGTGGTAACTTATGCCTCAAGATAGTTGAAAACACATTAGCAGAACTACCCAACTCATGACGTGGAGCGTGCAGCAGTATGTGCTCTAAAATTATGGCGTCATTATTTGTATGGGGGCAAATGTGAGATCTACTATGATCACCAAAGCTTAAGTACTTCTCTACCCAAAAAAAGCTGAACATGAGACAACAATGATGGCTGGAGTTGGTAAAGGATTATGACTGCACTACCCTTTACCATCCAAGAAAAAGCTAATGCTACTGCAGATGCATTGAGCAAAAAGAATGCTGGACAATTATTAGCTTTGGGTACCTTTCAGGATCAATTGATTCGGGATTTTCAGAATTTCAGAATTGAAGTATGAAGCCCAGCAATCCAAAAGTCTGGTGGATTGGCAAACTTAATCATTAAACTAGACCTACGAGATTGGATTGTAGTAGCCCAAAAGGATGGCAAGTATCTCAAAAAGATCAGGTCTGGAGTTAGGGACCTCACGGCA
The DNA here is from genome assembly GCA_963692815.1 of Nyctanthes arbor-tristis. Lineage (NCBI taxonomy): Eukaryota > Viridiplantae > Streptophyta > Magnoliopsida > Lamiales > Oleaceae > Nyctanthes > Nyctanthes arbor-tristis. The sequence goes on along the minus strand of CAVNYN010286644.1, from coordinate 55,343 downwards.
ACCAAGATTTGAGATTGCCTTAGACTCAGCACTGATTTTATGGGTCGATTCTGTGTTCTAAACAATGAGCAGATCATGAATGAAATCCTCACAGAAGCCCATTCGGCCCCTTACGTGGCACACCCAAGTGGAACAAAGATGTATCGCGATTTGCATGATTTTTTCTAGTAGAGGAACATGAAGAGGAGTATTGTGAAATTTGTCTCACATTGCATGGTTTGTCAGCAAGTCAAAGCTGAGCATTAGAGATCTTCAGGCTTGTTAAATCCATTGGACATACCTGAGTGGTAGTGGGAGAAGATAACGATAGATTTTGTAGTTGAACTTCCAAGATCAGTCAAGGGTCACGATGCTATCTGGGTCAGACTGACTCACTAAATCAGCTCATTCTTGCTACTTTGAAAGACCTTCAGTGTAGATCAACTGGCAGAGTTATATGTCAGAGAGATCGTTTGATTACATGGAATACCAACCTCCATTATATCCAATCGAGATTCAAGGTTCTAGAAGAGTCTCCAGATTGCCATCGGTACTCGATTGAACTTAGTACTGCGTATCATCCACAAACAGACGGACAGTCTAAGCACACCATCCAAACCGTGGAAGAAACACTGAGAGCTTGCGTGCTGGATTTGGGTGGCAAGTGGGACAACTCTTTATACTTGATAGAGTTTGCCTATAATAACAATTTCCATGCTTCTATTGGCATGGCTCCGTATGAAGCTTTATATGGCAGACGGTGTCATTCACCGGTCTATTGGCATGAGGTCGGCGAAAGGAAATTGCTAGGGCCAAATCTGGTAAAGAAGACTATTGCATAGAATGAAAAGATTCGGTCTAGGATCAAGACAGCATAGTATAGGCAAAAGTGTTATGCTGATCTGAAAAGAAAGAATGTAGAGCTCCAGGTTGGGGATAAGGTATCCCTTAAAGTGGCACAATAAAGGGTATTCTACAGTTTGGCAAGAAGGGAAAGTTGAGGCCGCGATTTATTGGGCCATTTGAGATATTGGAACAGGTTGGTAATGTGGCATATAGGTTGGTATTGCTACCTGAACTTTCGGTAGGACACGATGTTTTCCATATCTCTTTGTCGAAGTACATATCCGACCCGAGTCACGTATTGAAATATCAAAATATTGAGATTCAGAAAGACTTGTCCGACGAGGAGACCTCTACATGCATATTAGAAAGGAAAGTCCATATCTTGAGAAACCGAGAGTTGCCATCAATCAAAGTCCAGTGGGGTAGACAGCGTAGTGATAAGGCCACTAGGGAAAAAGAGGAAGAAATTTGAGACAAATACCAGGCCTCATAGTTTCAGGTAAGCTAAATTTCGAGGACGAAATTTATTTTAAAGGAGTAAGGTTGCAGCGACCAGAAACTTCCTAAGCATGAAATCTTTTTATTCTTACTAAACAGAAACATGTCGCTATGATCTCACCTATTATAGTGTTCATTTTATGTTGCGCCCCATCTAGCCATAAAAATATTTTAATTCCAAGTGATACATTAAGGCCAAAATTGTTCTATTATTTTAATTAATGATTTATATATATACACATTAAAATAATTCTATTATTTTAACTAAAAATCTATTTTAATTAATAATTTATAGATATGGTTCAACTAGAGCCTTTTTAAATAAAATCAAACTCTATTACTCTTCCAATTCGACCGCACATGATTTCAGAATACACTTCCAAGTTCACAAAAGAAAATCCAATTTTTTTATTATACCCCCACATTTACTGCTTTTTTCTCACTACAACTCTTCCACGGAAAATCAATGTTTATCTTTCCACCCAGCAAATACAAGTTTCTTCAAGATAAATCAATTCCAATTCCTTGCTTATATACAATCTCAACACCTGTCTTATGTCAACTTCAACTACTATGAAATTCACATACACTAGAACTCTACTGCCCAGCCAACCTAGGGAATTCTAGATTCCAACCTCTATAAACTCTGCCTGTAAATCTCACAAATCCTACGCATATCCACAGTAAATTCAGCAGACTTGGAATGTTCAAGCACTAGCGTTTTTCTCTTTGTTTATTCTCCCTTATTCACACGCACACACAGATATACACCCAAAAACCCAGTTGCAAAGATAGTAATTACATAGACAGATACACATACATACACCCTGATATATACACATAAGGCATACACCACCACTACTACTTTTGCATCGCCATTGGCAGTGCTCACCGTAGCCATGCCGGAAAAATACTGCAACACCACCCACCTCCTTCACATACCAAATTTCAACCAAACCTAGATACATAACTGCACACACATACACGAGTATACATATATATTGACACCTGATCTTCCATGTAGAAGCCAAAAATATAGGAGAAAGAAGATGGGTTAGTGAAGGGATAGGAGTTGTCGGTCAGTCCTGAGCCGCCATATTTGTCTTCTCGCTGTGAGTACCTGTAGGTTTCCGGCGTCTTTGTTCCTCTTGGTTGACTTAAACCCCGGTTATTTTTCGTCATAAATTGTGTAGGAACCCAAGTAGGAGACTAGAAACATGGTAGCATCCGCCCTCACTGGATTTTCACTCGCCAGAGTCAAACTTCTTCTAAACACAAGCACTTTTAATTCATGGCCAAACACTCTGTTTTCCTTTTGGTTTCTGGTTTAGGGTCACCGATTTGGGATGGGGGATTGTTAATATTTTATTAGATTGATTTTGTACTCGGGTCCCTAGGTTTTAGAGATTCCAAAATAAGTCCTCAAGTTTCCAGAATCACTTTTTAGGTCTAATTGTTTTCAGTTTATTTAAATAGAGACTTCAGCCTTCTGTTTTCATGAATTTAGCCTTGAGATTTTGCACTTACCTTTTGGTTCAGTCCCAGCCTATTTTAGAATTTCAGTTTAGTCCACGAAGTTTATATTTCTTTTCCATAAAGAATTAGTTCTTCAATACTAAGATAATTTATTTTCTTTTTGACTAGATAAGGCGTGAACATCCATAACTAAATAAGATTTTTGCAAAAGTTTCCCAGCTCGCAAAGTTTAAGGTTGTCTCATTTTTCTATAAAAAGTTATTTTTAAAACGTGCGCAATATTAATTGATCTGTGCTATGAGTATGCATGTGAATATGTGATGTATGTGTATAAACTTAATTGCCTTATGCTTGAGACGAGACGAGACAAGACTATATGTATGCATTACTTGATTGCTATGTGCTAGTATTAACTTGCTTTATAGCATAAGAAGAGAGTCGGAAACTTGCGTTTACCACACGATGCTTGTTTTCAAATAAAGAATCCTTTTGCGATATTCATGTAGTTGCATGTTTATATGTGTATTTGTGGTATAAGTTAATTAATTTACACTGAGACTACTGAGTATTTCTATGATATACTCGCCTTTTCAAATTAAAACATTTCACAGGTTCAGAGTCAGAGGCGATGTGTTAAGCGGTTGTGACACCAAATTAATTTTGGAATTACGTTGAAACAATTTAAACATTATTTTACTTATTCATAAATATGTTAAATTCCCTATTTCATGGCATTGATAAGTTTTTTGTGATATTATTTCCCAAGATTATAAAATTTATTTTCCGCGTATTTCACCCGCTTTTAATATATTTATTTTGGAAAGAAAGAAAATTTTGTTAACGCTCCGGGTACTTAGAATCCGGGCGTTACAACAAAGGGCTAAGATCAAGCCAAGGATCAACATATACATAGTGAGATATTCTATGCATAACCACTAGTAGGTAAGCATCTTTAGTCAGACAACACATGCTTATAAAGATAATGCTACACACACAATGTTCACATAATACATACAAAGTACATGCAAATATAACACAAAGTAAACATTTGTCAAGTCAGTCAATCAGTAGCAAAAAATAACACATAGTTATATGCGACACCGCTCAGTATGATGAGAACACAAAGAATATAATCCATAGAGATTCAAACAACACGTTTTCACATAGAAAACACGCCATGCTTAACACAAAGCCAACAATCACTCAAATGCAATAAATGCAAAAATGACATGGAAATGATCTCTCTTCTACCCTTCTCATTGCGTGTAGCTCATCCCAAGAGAACAAATCTCGTATCTTATCATAACACACTCACTCGATTGCTCACACTCTACACGTCTAATTGGCACACTAACTAAAGATCTTGGGTTGGGATATTCCTCTATCATAATGTCATTCCTCTCTCACTAGGTAGACAATTGGCCTCCACTTAATCTTAGATGACAGGGCTTACCTAGAACTCCACATGGGTTCACTCTTAGCTCTCCACCAAGGCTCACCAAAAACTCCCCACAAGTTCACCAAGAACTCTACACGAGTTAACTCGTAACTCTCCACCTGGTCAGGGTTTTCTTTCAGATCGAAGACTTCATCACATCGTTGTATGCACGTCACTAGTGCATCTATACCAATCTCTAGCATCTCATCTCGACATTAACAATCGGACTCATCTCTACTACTCTACCTTACCAAATACATCATCTACCTATATGTATAATCATCACACGCACAACATTCACCCAAAAGTTCAAACTAAATTAAACAAATACAGCAATATAAACAATCACTCATGCTAAACAAAAGATGCAAAATAAAGGTATACACAATGAGTGGACATGAGGACTCGAAGCAGTTAATGGCCGAAACCCAGTCCTGCAGGCACCCATTGATAGACAAAAATTCTTACGCCCTCCCTTGAACCAATTCTCTACTGTGTGCCCCTTCATATAACCTCCAACCCCCATAGTAAACTCTTTCATAGAAAGGATGAACCCACTTTATCCCTTACATCCAACAAACCCCTTAACATGGAAGTATTTTGCCTTCAAAATTTGGCCAACCAACGTCTTTCGATTTTTTAAAAGACACCAAAACTTTTTTGCCACCAAAGCTTGACTAAACAACTCAAATCCCGCATCCCCAACCCCCAACCTATTTTGGCATGTAAACATCATCCCATCAAACAAATGCAATACCTTTCTTACCATGAGATGTCTCCCTCCAAAATTGACACATCAAGCTTAGCAGATCATCAGGTACACCTTTAGGCACTATCATCATGTACACCATTAGGTACTCGAAATAGACTCAGAAGATATATAGGAATTGAATAAACCACAGATTTCCACAGAACTTCCTTTCCTACTGCCGAAAGTAACTCCTTTCGTCACCCTTGTATTTTCTTCCATACTCACTCATGAATAAAGGAAAAAGTTCTTAGCCTATTCATTCCCACCACGGAAGAAAGTCTGAGATAAGAATAAACTCATCTTCCATGGGAAACACCTAGCAATTGCAGTATACCTAGTATCCTGCTGTGTATTTCGAGAGAAAATGACTGGTGTCTTATCCATATTAACCATATGACTAGTAGCTCTACCATAGGCATCCAATATTTGTGTTATAGCTTGCTCATCTCCAATCTATGCCGAAGCAAGAACGATTGAATCATTGGCAAAGAACAAGTGATTTACTCTAAGAGCTCACTGAACACACCTCAACCTCTTAATTCTCCCTCTTCTCTCTGCCTCCTCCAATGCGCTTGAAAAGCCTTCAGCACACAAAAGAAACAAAGTGGAGAAAGGTAGAAATACTATCTTAGGCCTCTCCATGGAATCACCTTCCTATGATATTTACCATTGATTCAAAAAATCAGTGAAGAAATATAATGAATAAGCCACTTTCGTATAATATTACATAAAAACTCCACTCAACCCTATCATATGCTTTACTCATGTCTAATTTTAAAGCCAGCGCCCCCACCTGCCCTTGTCTCCTACCCGCTAAAGAGTGCTTTAATTCAAAAGCAAACCAAGCATTATCAGCCATAAGTCTACCAAGAACAAAGACACTTTCATTAAGAGCAATAATAGGATCGGGTACATGTTTCAATTGATTGGTCAGCGCTTTAGAAATAATCTTGTAAAGAGTGTTGCACAAGCTAATAGGCCAGTATTCAGTGATTCTTTATGGATTCTTCTACTTAGGTAGCAAAATGATATCATTACGGTTTACCTCGCTAACAAGTTTACCCTGTTCAACATTTCCCATCAAGCTTTAATCACCTCCTCATGCGCTATTCCTCAATGCTTGTGATAAAATAAATCATAGAACCCTTCCACCCCAAGTGCTTTATATGGCCCTCCAAGCTCAAAAGAGCCTGTTTAACCTTTTTGTCATCGAACTCCTGTTCCAACAACTGGATTGCCTCATCTATGAGAACTCAATCAACGCTGTCCATTCCCTTTTGCATCTCACCTTCTGTCGGTTCCGCATAATCTCAATAAGGTGGCAAAATACTGTTCAATATGCGTTACTATATTCTGCTTCGTCTACAACGACACCCTATTTTCATCCTTAAGTCAGTATGCACGATTGGATTGATATCTTCTACTAGCTTTTTCATGAAAGATACGTAAGTTTTGATCTTCTTCTTAAGACACTCCAACTAAAACTGTTGACTACAAAAGTCTCTTCTTAACTCTTGTGATGCTCCACTTCACACTCAAACTGTTTAATTTCATATAAACCTCTGGCTGTGAATTATATAACTACCTCAACCTCTTCGCTCTCTTCTTCTAACTCCTTCCCACGCCTTTTAAAATTCTCCTTACTCAATTCCTTCAACACTTTTTTATAATTATCAACTATCCCTGGAACCATGCTAAATGGATTTTGATCATACCCTTTCATACCCATCTTCTTATACCCAAAATGGCTCAAACCAAAAGAAATGACGCTGATATTGGACTTGCCTCCCATCTGGCCTGCCATCAAAGAAAGCAATAATCATTCCATGACACGATTTTGCGTACAAGAGATGCTCGACCCCTGTTAATGGAAAATCGCCCTCCAATATATAGGTAGTTGAAGTAGAATAATAACAAATACATTTATTAGGGACATATATTATGTGCCACGCCCCTGTTGTATTATCCAATATTATTGAATTGCTCATATTCATTTGTGGAAGCTTTCATGTTTTTGTACTAATAACGAGGGACAAGACCCACAAAACTAGCAAGGTGTTTAATTTTACAAAATCATTGCAATATTATTACATAGTTTTATAAACTTATCTTTGAGTTAAGAAAGTCGAAACAATCTTATAGTTAATTACAGAATTTCTTCGCAAAGTTGGAAATACTTGTAAGCCTTTCTTATCATCAACATCCACAAGTGGAGTCGGTTGTTTCATTTGCTTTTTATACATAAATGCTTATCATAATTATAGTTACTTTTACCATAAGAGGGAAAGGACACACAACAAGCTATGTTAATAAGTAAAGTTAATTACTTAACCAGCCGAATTAGGTGATTGGAAAGCCTTTATATTGAAAATAGGCTTCCAATCGATACAAAAGTAACCCCTTTCATTTTCCTTTACGTAATACAAGCTCCTATGTGTATGCTTTTATACTTCTAAGTTTACATATATTCTCATGAGCCTCTACCTAGTCATTACTGGTTAATATCCTATTTCTTTATACTACGATACTAAGAGAAAAGCATAGGTCGATCCATAGTAAATTTATCACTATAAAGGTGAGCAAGAGAAAAAGCACAAAAGATGTTGAGTTCATAGGTCATCCCTAAATACATTAATAACCAAGGGGCATCTTCATAGTAGCTCGACAAATCGGTCTCCACTACATGCAATTCTACTTCGGTCTGCAGACATACTCCAATTCTCGGCTTACCTTTCATATACCTTGGGATTGAACATCTACAAAATGGTAAGAAATGGAGCGAGTACAACATACCCAGTAAGTAACACAATCTTTTGATTTACTTCTTTGATACAAGAAATATTTTTAACCACAAGTTCAAGAAAACATGGAATGCACAAACCTTTGAATGTACAACAAAGACCAATCACTAGTTAATCTACTACTTGTAGCGTATTCATGTTTTCCAATGTCAATTCAGTCATAGCCATATATATTCAAGTGGATTCATATCCAAATCCCGGTTGACCCCTATTGAAATTTCAAACAAAATGCAATACAAATACATAGCAATACACCATACTAATCACCACCTATCTTGAAATTATTAGATGGCTCTTAGTATGGAACAAAACAAAGCAAACCCAGTACAAGATGGGTAGAACATCAACTACTGATTCAAATGCAATAAATCAATTTTTCTTTATACAACAATACATCAAAATCCATGTTCATCTTAAAAGCTCATGAATGTCAAGGGAATCAAAACATTAGTTACTCACCTTTTTGTCTTGTTTTCCCAAAAATTCCTTGAATGAATCGTAAGTGAAAATGTGCCTTCAAAATTTTGATATTTCTCAATCAAAATGGTGTTTTTCAGTTTGATTCTTCCTATTTATGGAGGGGGCTCTTTTTCAAGTGCAAAGTGAGTGTTTTTTGGAGTTCCACTTAGTGTTCCATGGCCCTTTCTATTTGTGGACAAATTTCTTAGTTATTTTGGGAGGATTCTTGAGTTTCACCTAAAATTTACTCTAGATAATTTTGGAGATAGTCAATAAAAATGAGTACAATTAGATGCTTAAGGGCTTTTTTTTATTTCTCATGAGATTTTTTATTATCTTAACAAATGGCTTATTTAGGGCTTATCTACTTAATGCTTATAAAGTCCTTCTACTTAATGCGGTTTTACAATTAGATTATTATGTTTTGAGTCATACTAATCAATAACTATATTTTTATTTTAGGCATCATGTAAACAATAATCTTTTAATCCTATGACATAATTGGTGCAAATTCAAGTAATTATTCAATTATCGTCAAAATAATGACTATATCACTCTTAAAATTTTGTGAAATGTTACAATCTGCCCCCCCTTAAAAGAATTTTGCCTCAAAATTCAAAACTAGCTGAAAATAGTTCGAGATATTGTTTCTTCATTTCATCTTTCTGTTCTCACATTTCTTCTTGTAAAGCTTCACTTCTCCAGAATATGCGAACGTGAAGCACCTTTTCATTTCGCACATTAATCTTCTTTACGAACTGTTCATCTGAAGTTAAATTGGGTAGTATGTCAGAAGAAGTCTCGGAAAGTACATGGAAAAGATCGGGTATATATTTTCTTAGTGTTGAGATATGGAATTCAAGGTGGATTTTATTCATTCTTTTTGGTATTTTTGACTCATATGGGACTTCTCGAGCCCTCTTTATTATTTCAAAAGGTCAATTGTAACGAGGAGTTAATTTATCTCGTTTTTCAAAGCGCAAATGTTGCTTATTGGGGATATTTTGATAATACTTGATCCCTAATCTCAAATTTTAGTGGTCGTCGCCACTGATCTACGTAGCTTTTATGATGGTCTTGTGTGACTCTCAATTTTTCTTTAATATTTTCTACCACTTTAATCATTTCTAAGTTACTTATTTTCTTTCCCCAACTTCACTCCAATACAAGGGCGATCTACATTTTTTCCTGTATAATGCCTCGTACGCTGCTATTTGGGTAAGTAATAATGCCGTTTTTGTGGGAATTCTAATGCACATGCTCAAAGCATATCTTCAAAGGTTTGGATAGTGCATTCTGATTGATCATCAGCTTGAGGATGAAAGGCAATACTAAAGTTTAACTGTGTCCCCAAAGTCTGGTGAACGTCTTTCTAAAATCATGGTAAGAATCATGGATCTCGCTCAGAGGTTACAGAAACTGGAGCACCATACAGTTTAACGATTTCTCGAATATACAGGTCAACAAGTCGTTCCATTTTAAAAGTCATTTTAACTGGAATAAAGTGTGTCAATTTTGTTAGCAGGTCTACAATTACCCATATGACATCATATCCCCTGGAGGCTTTAAGTAGTCCCCTAACAAAATCCTTTGTTATTTTCTCCCATTTCCATTCGGGAATTTCTAATAGTTTTAATGTCCCAGGTAGCCGTTATTGTTCTACTTTTACCTATTGACAGGTAAGGCATTTAGCTCTTCAATATACCTTTTCATGTCTGAACACCAATATAATTTCTTTATATCATGATAAATCTTTTTAGAACAAGGGTGCATAAAATATGGTGTGTTATGTGCCTCTTTCAAAATACATTCGCATAGACCCTTAGTTTCTGATGTATAAATTCTATCCATGTACCTTAATAATCCCTGACTTGAGGTATTATAAGGAGATTCTTTTCCATTTGCCAAGTTATCCCGGATCTTTTTAGCAAATTCATCAGTTTTTTTTTCTTTCTTGTATTTGATCTGTTAGCATCAGTTCTATAATCATTGCTCTTAGTTTGGCATCTCCATTTTGTAAGAATTCTAAGCGAAACTTTTCAATTTCATTTTGTAACTCCTTAGGTCTTTTCTCGCTCATGATGGCTTTCTAACTTAAGGCATCGACTACCACATTTGCTTTTCCTGGGTGGTAATTGATCATGTAATCATAGTCTTTTACTAATTCAAGCCACCTTTGTTGCCCCATATTCAATTCTTTTTGAATGAAGAAATATTTTAAACGTTTATGATCGGTACAAATCTCACATTTTGCTCTATAGAGATAGTGTCACCCAACTTTTAAGGCAGACACTACGGCTGCTAATTCTAAGTCATGGGTGGGATAATTCTTTTCATAAGGCTTTAATTGCCTAGGCGCATAAGCCATGACTTTGTCATTCTGCATTAATATGCACCCGAGTCCATACTTAGATGTATCACTATAAATAATAAAATTACCACCTTCTTGCAGAATGGTAAGAATAGATGCAATGATAAGCCACTTCTTTGATTCCTCAAAACTTCTTTCACAATCCTCGGTCCATTTAGATTGTACATTTTTCGTTGTTAATCATGTGAGAGGGACTACAATTTTTGAAAAATCCTTAACAAATCTGTGATAATACCTAGCCAATCCTATGAAACTTTGCACTTCCGTCGGAGTTGTGGCTTGAGGCCAATCCATTGTAGCCTCAATTTTGCTTGGGTCAACTGAAATTTCCTTTTGATCCACGACATGACCAAGGAAAATTATTCTCTATCCAAAATTCACATATTGCGAATTTAGTGTATAATTATTTTTCTCTCAAAATTTGTAAAACAAGGGGCAAGTGCTTGGTGTGTTCCTCCTGAGACCTTGAATAGATTAATATATCATCGATAAATACAATTACAAATTTATCCAAATAATCTTTATAATGTCTATATCTTGTACTGAACGCTGACTTGGGAATACCTTCTTCCTTTATTTTCAATTGATAATATCCTCATCTCAAGTCTATTTTGAAAAAGATTACTCACCCTCTAAGTTGATTTATCAAATCATCAATGCGTGGCAGAGGGTATTTATTCTTTATTGTGACCTTATTCAATCCTCGATAATCAATACACAGTGGCATTGATTCATCTTTCTTCCTTACAAATAGAGCTGATGCAACCTAAGGAGATGTACTAGGTCGAATAAATCCCTTATCAAGTAATTCATCTAGGTGGATTCTAAGTTCTTTTAGTTCAGTGGGTGACATACGGTAAGGAGCTTTTGATATTGGTTAAGTACCAAGATATACCTCAATACAAAATTTGACCCTCATGATTTGGGGATAATCCTAGCAAGTCATCTGGGAATATGTTTCGATATTCTTGAAATATTGGTAGAGATGAGATTGAAACAGAATTCTCCGCCTTAGTTTGATGTAAACTAATCTAAAAACCCAAATGGCCTTGTTTTGGTAGATTTTGAGCTTGTAAAGATGAAATTATTGTTTGAGTACTCTTTAAAGGTAAAGAGAATTGTATTGGTTCTTTTTCAGAAATTTTAAGGTTCAAGCTCAACAATCAATAATCACCCAATGCCTAGATAACCAATCTATTCCCAAGATTATATCAAAGTCTATGAGGTGAAAGAGAATCAAACTTGCCGGATATCTATCATCTACTAATTGGATCATGGTGTCAGGCATATACTCCTTTGCCACATAGGTGACTCTTGAAGGTATTTTAACATTCATCTCTAATGACATGGGAAGTATTTCAAAAATTGCCTCTCCAGCAACACTATAAGAAATGAATGAATATATAGCACCATAATCAATTAAAGTATATACAGGTGTATCACAAACATTGGTCGTACCTATAATAACATTGTGGCTATTGGCGGCGTCGGCTGAACCATATATAGCAAAAAATCCACCTGCAGTATTATTGGACTTTGGGTTAGTTGGATAGTCCTTAACCATATGTCTTTTCTTGCCACCCCCATAGCATAGCCCTAATGCTATTCGGCATGGGTCTTTATGCATTTTGTTGCATGTTGAGCATCGCGGTTGAAACGTAAAATGGAAACTATATTACTTTTATGCAAACTATAGTGTGTGTATCAATATATATATATATATATATATATATATAGATTAGTGTATTAAATTGTAAGTTTTAAAATTAACAATTGTAACTGGTATTATACTTCTCCACTAAAATAGTTTTGTGATATTCGATGAAGTGATTGATAAGACAAAAAAACTATTACGAAAAAGAGTTTATGAACAAGTTTTTGTCAAATCATATACCACCACACAAGTTGGTCTTGAAAAGAATGGACAATTATGATGTTTTTCATACTAGGATCCCAATGAGTCGAATAAACATAAAAGCCGGAAACAATTATGATGCTTAATTAATCTTTATTATCGTTAATTAATCGTTATCACTAATATATCTTTAATGCATACAGTAAAAGTGGTGGCCACTAATATATCACTAATTTATTATCGTCATTGATTATAATAAATGAGGCTGATGGGCTGTAGTACATTAGCGGCAAAAAATATGAGTGGTAGGGCTTCGAAAAATGCCCTTACAAAATATGGAACAGTTACGGGTATGTTTAAGCTAATCGAGAAATGTAGTAGTTGGTTAACGGTAGGGACTAATTCAACTAGAAAACGTAAAGTTGGGGTTGAAACTGTCAAAAAATAAACGTTATAGACGATTTGAGCAATATAACTAACAGGTAAGGACCTTTTGCGTCAATTACCCTTTAAATGGAGCAGGTGAGCCAAACGAACCACATATATTTCGACTTTTTGTCTTGCTAAAATCACTTCGGCTCCAGTTCCAAATTTTCCCGAAGTTAATCACAGTCCCATGGGTTCCACCGGCCAGACAGAAATCAATCGTTTTGATTTTCCTAAGAATTTTACCTTTGGTGTTGCAACATCTGCGTATCAGGTGCGTGCTCCTAATTAGATTGTGTATGTGTGTCCCCCGGTATTTATATGTTGCACGTGAACAATTAAAATACTTGAACTATTCCAACGTTGTTAAAATCACGATTTGGATCCTAAGATCGTGTGATTTTACGATCCAAATCCATAAAATCGATTCATATCACTTGGAAAATCGGATTTTTATGGCAGAATCGTTCATAATCGTCTAAAATTGCGATTCACATTGATTTGTGCGATTTTCTTGGTAAATAGCGCCCTTACCAATGAGCTGTTGCAATGGCGGAGGAACCTTAGTATTTGTATTTTGGAAGGGACGACATACGAAAACGTAGATGCAAGAAAGAAGAAGAAAGGATAGTCTGGATTTTGGAAAGAGAAAAACCAGTTGTAGAAAAGAAGAACCGAAGAGAGTTTGGAAAGAGTGCGCCTTAAGTTTTATGTTTCCAATTCCGTTTTTGTTTCAGTCAAAATTTCCCATGCCTTGAGTAATTTTTTTCTTATTTTACAATTCCCAAGCCTTAATAAATAATTAATCAAATATTTTTTATTAATATTTAAATATTAATATATATGACAAATCTACTTCTTTGATTCCCTTTTTTGTTTTATTATTATTGTTCATTGTTATTATTATTGACCGTGTCAATTGGGAATAATTACCCATTATCTTTGCTTGAAAATTTTATTAAACACGAATACAAAAATTTATTAAACATACTTTAATAAAAAAACGTGGCAAATCTAATTTGCCACGTTTTTTTGATAATTTTAAATTAATTCTTAGTATATTCTTACTATTTACAATTCAAGCTACTGATTCGATTTTCAAAACCCTTGACTGAGTCGATCTAAAAATATAATTTTAACGACCTTGCTTGAACATATTTCAAATTTGGTTTTGTCTCAAAAATTTTTTTGTTCCAAATAATTTCATTAGTAAGAATGCTTTGTCAATTTCGAATGTGTGTGTATGTGTATTATATACATATATTCATCTTGTGGGTAACAAATTTAATTAATACAGATCGAAGGTGCTTGGAACATTGACGGCAAAGGCAAGAGTAATTGGGATTCTTTCACGCTACATACTCCAGGTCTTCTTCTCTTGTAGATTGTACTCTCCATATCTTCAAGGTTAGGTTTGTAGAAATCTGTAACCAGGTTAATCCTTAAAAATTGTGCCTCAATAGGAACAAATAAAAACTATGCTTTTAAGTGCTTCATTGTCAATACTGCTATCGGAGTCCAAAAGTTTCAACAAAAAACAATGGGAAAAAAAAGAAATATAAAATAATACATCTTTATTATTATAAACATTGGTGACCTTGGAATGGCAGGTGGCGTTGTGGATTATAGCAATGGGTGTGTTGCCACTAATCACTATAATATGTTCCGGGTATATTCTTATGTTCATCTTTTTATTATTATTATTATTATTATTATTATTATTATTATTATTATTATTATTATTATTATTATTATAAACTTGTCAAAAAATTCATCTTATCTTAGAGCATCCACGTTGGTAGTGGTGAAGTAGGTTAAAGCATCCATATTTATTTTGTTAAATTCAGCTATCTATATAAGCGAAAAGTTCATTTTAAATTATTGTTAAATGTCACGTATACTAATTAAATTTAACAACTATTAAAGTATCACATTAGATATGTTAAACAAAATCAAAAAAAATCTTCTCAAGTTCAAATGGGCACCCTTATCTTCAAAAATTATTGGTCAAACTTTATTGAATAAATAAAAAAGAATTTTGAAAAACATTAAATTATAGCAAATTTGTTAAAATTATTGTTATAGTTAACAACAAATTTAACAACGGGCAATAACGGATTCTTTTAAGTTCTAACAACTTTCTTAACACCATCAATGTAGGTAATTTTTTGAGTTGTCAACTAGCAGCTTGACTAACAACCTAATTTAATACTACTAATGTGGATGCTATTAGTGAAGTTATTAGTTAATAAGTTCAAAAATAACTTAAATTAGTGGGGTGTTAAAGTATTTGATAAAAGAATTATTTCAACAATAAACTTAAAACCTTATGTGACAATATTTCTTCTTTTTTAATTTTAATTAAATTGAGATTGACTCGCTCTTTGTCTTTTTTTATTTTACCTAAATTGGGATTGACTCACCGTTTGACTGTTGAATTAATGGCATTAATGTGACACACATTAGTAGTTAAATTTAACTTACTTAGATGTCCTTCAACAATCACTAAAAACTTTACTTTTTGATTATATAGATAGTTAATTTTAGTATAATACTATCAATGTGGATGCCACTCTTAGTTCATAGTCCAAAAAATTTATCTTAAATTTGTTTTAAGTTGTATAGCTTTGTTCACGGCTCTTTCTCATTTAGCCATCACACTCAATTCAACTTCATTACCTGATCATGACAAGCCCAGCAACTCTATGTGCTGAGCGTCTTCACCTCTCCAAAATTCATGTTCAAAATAATTTAGGAAACCAAAAAAAAAAAAAAATGTCCACTCATTTTTTGGCAATTTTGTAGGAAGATGTGGCTTTGATGAAGAAATTAAGGCTAGATTCTTATAGATTTTCGATTGCATGGACTAGAATATTGCCAGGTACAAGATTCTAAACCATCTAGAGTTAATTTTAGCATGATTACAATATTTTTTTTTCAATATATGATTAGAAGTTTTTTAATTAATTTATGTTTTAGGTGGGAAACTGAGTGGTGGCAAATGCAAAGATGGAATAAAGTTCTATAACAATCTCATTAACGCCCTCTTGGATGAAGGTTAAATTTTTTTTTTTTTTTTTTTTTGGTTTATTCATTAAATTCAATCAGATTATAATTGGATAGAAGATAATATCTGGGTCTCTCTCTGTCGAGTTTGCTGAATTATTTGAGGCATTCTTCAGTTGGATGCCTGGTATTAATATTTGAGTGCCAATTTCTTTCCACCAATAATAATAATAGTAGTAGTAGTAATTTTATGCTTTTGTAATGGAGTTTCTTCCAAGGCGTTATTATTGGCTTCCATTAATTCTCTTAATTATAATATATGATATCATATATATATGTGTGTGTATATATATGTGTCTATATATATGTAGGTATTGAACCGTGCGTGACTCTTTTCCACTGGGATATTCCCCAATGTTTAGAAGACGAGTATGGTGGCTTCTTAAATGACGAAATTGTGTAAGTTACTCGTCATTGCCTCACAAATTATCAAAATGCATAAGATATAGAGATTGATTTGTTAGTTCATCTTTGCTATTATATATAGAAAAGACTTTTGTGACTTTGCCGAGGTTTGCTTTTGGGAATTTGGTGACCGAGTGAAAAAATGGATCACCCTGAATGAGCCATGGACCTTTACTAGAGATGGATATGTTACTGGAAAGTTTCCACCTTGTCGGGGTGCAAATATTCATAGAAATGCAATGGTGACAACCCCGCAACTTACAACACATGACTACAAAGGAAATCCGGGCATAGAACCTTACATTGTGGGACACAATTTGATCCTCGCTCATGCACATGTTGTCGATATATACAGGAAAAATTATCAGGTTTTTACTTTAACATTATGCATATGGACTTTTTAGATTTTTGTCATACTTGATTAATTATAAAAATGGTAATATTTGTAAATACAGAAAGTTCAAGGAGGCAAAATTGGGATCACAAATAATTGTACCTGGTGTTATCCATTTAGGGAAGGAAACCCACAAGACGAAGAGGCTGCTTCGAGGGCAGTCGATTTCAAGTTAGGATGGTAATTAGTTTTACGGTTTTGCAGTAAATTTAGCATAAAAGAATAAATTAAGAACGTAAAAGTATTTGGGCTATTACTCTTAATTAGCTCAAACCCAAGTTTGTAAATCATAAATATTCGGCTTATTACCCTAATGCATTCTTCATTTCCAGGTTTGTAGCACCAGTTGTTACAGGTGATTATCCACCGTCCATGAGAAAAATTGTTGGGGAACGTCTTCCTCAATTTAATCAAGATCAAGTGAAACTAGTGAAAGGATCCTTTGACTTTTTAGGCATAAATTATTACTGTTCCGCTTATGCCAAATATAATCCTCTACCCCCACATTTGCAGCCAAATTACGACACTGATACGCAGCTGGAATACATATGTAAGTAGAGAAACCTTCTTATAGACTTTTATCATGAAATTGACACATTTGGTAAAGTAATCTATACTTTTCATATATATATTTTTTTAGATGAACGTGATGGTGTCCCCATTGGTCCACAGGTTAGCCTTTAACATATCACTTTGTTGTTGGTGATCGTGCTGTTAACATTAACAATACATCTTTTAATTCATGCAGGCTGGTATCGAGTGGCTTCACATAGTTCCAAATGGAATTTATGATCTCATGATTCACGTAAAGGAAAGATATAATAATCCTGAGATATACATTACGGAAAATGGTATGTTTTATTCAGTTGCGTGTGTCTATTGTTATAGGGATATATCTAACATCGAATAAATGTAAAAAAGAAAAATAACCAACATAAAAGAGCTTAGACTACCCCTTTTAATAAGGTTAATACTTTAAGATGGACTCCAAACATTACCATTTATATGTATCGCCCATATTTATATTGTGATGTGGCGTAATATCAGCCACTTATGTCAGCACATTCATCACCCTACGAATCACATCAGTTGTTGAAACTACGTCACACTATCTTTATTGTGTCATTACGGTGCCAGACGCCTGGCGTTAGATCATTTGTAACTAGGAGTGGGCAAATTACTCGAAAAACCAGGCCTACCCAACCCGGTTCAGGTTGGTTTTTCATAAAATTGTTTTGGTTGTCGGTTTCAAAATCTTGAACCAGACTTGAACCGGTTCAGTTTACAGGTTAGACCGGCAACCCGGCCCAACCTGACGAAAACCGAACCGGTAAAACCGAGTTGGTTTGAACCCCCTTTTCCTTTTTTTTTTTTTAAAGCTTTCAAGGCAAAAATCATGTCTTGGTAAATGACCAAAACTAAAAGCACTTTTATTATGCCGTCAAAAAAGAAAACCAATCCAACAGAAACCAGTGTGTATTTTTTTCTCATTCAAATCCAACTCACAAAGCAAAAAACCCTAGCCAAATCACTCCTCTCCTTTAGTCTTCATCCCTACAAGTTTGCTCCTCGCCACAGCGGCTGCCGTCCACTGCTCACCTCTCACCCCATGGCTGTCATATGCAATCCTCGTATTCAACTTTCATTTTTCAAATTTCATTCATACATAAAGAGGGTAAGAAGTAAAAACTAAAATCTTTAACCTAATTTTTTAGCCGCTGCCACTGTCACGTTTCTTGTTTCTAGCTGCCGATCTTTCACATCTCCGTCTCAAACCCAACCGGCATATCTCTTTTCCGGTAAGATTTTTTATTTTTGACAATCACAAAATAATTTCTTAAATCTTCAAGCTTGGACAGTAAATTTTCCATAATCCTCTTCTCCTTACTTGGTCGGCAAGCGGATAATGTGTCCTTTGCTACTGAGGTTGGCAGGCGGCTCTTAGAGAAATTGCCAAACTTGTCTGATGCCATAGTTTGAACTGCCAAATTAACGTGTGATATATTACGGTAAAGGTTTTGGCATTTGGGTTGGGTTTCTTTTTGTTTTGAAGGTTTTGAGTTGGGCTAAATTTTTTTTAAAAAAAAGCCAAGCTTAAAACTTTCTTTTGGGCCTTAAAACTTGGCCCAAGTCAAAAGGGCCTAAATTGCAACCCCACCCCACTCAAACTGACCCGTTGTGTGTCAATTTGGGTTGGGCTGATCGACCTGCTGGGTTGGTCTCAGTCTAAAAACTTTCAAACTGACTTTCGATAGGTTTGGGCTAAACCTGAGCCCGCTCGACCAGACGCCCAAGCCTATTTGTAACAAGAAGATACAAAACATTTGTACATCTTCAACAATATTATATAACATATGCTAAACTTTCAGAAAGATTATTGAAATCATACGTTAATATTTACAGGGGTTTGCGAGAAGAACAATAAAGCGATAACAATTTCAGAAGCTCATAAAGATGAAATGAGGGTTAACTATCACAGGGACCACCTCATACATCTCAAAAAAGCAATCAAGTAAGTTATGATTATTTGTCCTAACAAATAAAATTCCTTTTAAGACTGCAATTTATTGACAATGTTTCTTCCCTTTTTTAGGGATGGCGTACGTTTGAAGGGTTATTTCATATGGTCATTGATGGATAATTTTGAATGGAACAATGGGTACACTGTCAGATTTGGTCTCTTTTATGTAGATTTTGTGAATAGTCGTTTGACAAGATTCCCTAAAACCTCAGCTATATGGTGGATGAATTTCCTGAGCAAGAATATGACTCAATGGAATATAGAAGACGAAAAAACTGAAGAAAAACAAGGCCTTGTGAGAAAGCCATGAAACTGCGACATTTGTTCAAGATGAAATTAATGGCTACTACTTTTTTTTTTTTAACTTGTTTTGATTGTTTCGTTGAATAATGCAAGCATGTTGTTGATGTCAAACTTTATCTTTGATCAACAAATGAATTTGTATACGCGGGAAACTAATGTTTGAACTATCTCAACTAATAAATGCTCAATATGTGACAAAGTTAGAGAATTTAACAGGGGAAATGACCTTAAGATAAAGATTGCATGGAAGAAGAGGAATTAATTTCTCTTGTATCTCCCCTCTATTTATAGGATAAGATTTATGTGTGTATAATGGTTATAAACATCTAATGTTTGTCTAAATAGATGGTCCAATAAGTACGGTTAGCTGGTAATCAGGTACAAGCTTTTTGACTAACCACTTGCTAGATGATGTCAGATTTAATACAAAGACCATCTATTCATTTAATGCTATTGTACTTTCACCATTAAGAGAGAAGGCATTACTAGTTGACATGCAAGTTGTTCTCCAACCGGCATTGGAGACACGGAACGATGAGGTCATCAAAGCTTAGCTACTTACCAAGAAAACCTGGGGGGCTACCAAAGGCCCCTGTGGGACAGGTCATCAAGTCTTAGGCTAGGGGTCAACTCATACGGACCATAGGGTGCTTGACCTCGTTAGCGCGGTCTTAATATAAAAAAAAATGCCGCTATTGGAAGATTACAAAAAGAAGCAGCCTTGATAGGTCTGTCTGCTCCACCTCCCCCTGCGTTCTAAAACTAAGTAGGGCATTTTGAATTTTGAAATTCGAATGCGTCTGGCGTACGTATCATGGAATCTCCTCGTTGGTTTGGCGTACTTCACGAAAGGAAATCACAGCCATTTTCTCTTTTTTCTTCCACCTTAGCCTTTGTGATTTCTCTCAATCTTCCTACAATTTTTTAGAGCCTCTCATTCTTCAGGTGAATTACCTCTAATTTTGAAGTTCACTTAGGTGACAATTTTTTCTTCTCTTTGGAGCTAAAACCCTTTCTTTAATTTTAGGGTTTGCGTTATCTAAGAGCTGCACGTTCCGTTCTCTAGAATATTCAAAGGGTTGTGGGTGTTCGCTAATTTTCTAGGGCTCGGAATGGTGAGGAGTAAGGAATCTTAGATAAAGAATAAGGGAGATGATGAGGAGATCCCTATCAACGCTGAGTGGACTAGTAAAGAGGAGAAGATAGTCTCAGAAGGAGAGGTTCAGGTTGAGTAGACTGTGGGTGAAAGTAAGGATGAGTTCACCGGTGAGCTGGGAGATGTAGGAACCAGCGGGCAAGTGCCCATGGCCATCATCCCCATCAGTGGGGCCTAAGTAGATAGGATAGACTACAAGATGAGGTCAGTACCCATACGTCCTAGTGGGTGACTTCCTACAGCCACTGGGCAATGACAAAATTTGAGGATGTTTGAGTCCGAGTTCAGGTTATCCCTATCCCTAGCCATGACCAAATTCCTTAGGTACTGGGATACTGCTCCTTCCTAGATCAACGCCTTGCCTTATGGTAGTACAAGGACTATGGCTTTCCCTCGTCTGATCAGTTCACCGCCTACTCTAGCTGAAGTTTTGTAATCGCGGTAAGGGTTAGTATCATGTCACAGCTTGCCATAAGGCTAGAGACCAGGAGCACTAGAGGAACCTTATCAATGGGGTCCTAAAATGGGTATTGAGATAGAAAGCGAACTAGTTTTGGGCTAGAGGTGAATGAATGACCCCCTGAGCTCCATAAGAGGACAATACCAGAGTCCGAAGAACTTATGGAGAACTGAAAAAGTATGTTTACGTTCGTTTATCCCTGAGCTGGTTTAGCTAATTTTTAATCTCTCTTCTTCCTTTGTAGGGCCTGAGTGAGGACTCTTGCTGGGCTTACCTTTCAAAGATTTGGTCACCAAAGTGATTAAGCTCATGGAACAACAAAGTCACACAAGTAACCTCATTAATGAAGATTTTCTTATATGGATTGGTCTATCTGTCCATCAATGGAAAGACGTCTCCCAGAATCCTAACAACTGTAAGCTCACCTACTTGAGCTGGTCATAAGCTCTTCTTTTCTTTAGCTTGCTGACACTTGATTTTCAAGGAAAAAGTATCTTAGTAAAGGTCAGAAACAGTCTGTAAGAAAAGCTGAAAAGAGGAAGATGAAGACTGCAGCGTAGATGCAGAAAGAGCTTAGGAAGGAAGAGGTGAGGAGGAAGCTGAGAGAGGAGAATACAACGGGAAAGAGATTGCTACCTACTGTCGAGCCCACGACTTTTGAGCCTTCACTGAAGCAACTAACACTTGCTCATCCCTTAACATCTGTTCGTTTGTAGAGGACCTCTTCTGAGCTCGTCAACCTTGATAAGGAACAGCCCAAAAGGAAGAATGGGCCTCTTGATTTGGTCATTGAGGAAATTTTTCTTCTGATCGACCTAAGCTGCTGGAGCCAGTTGGAAAAGATCAAATCCAAGAAACCCAAGACTCTGTTTAGCTTTAAATTGGCCAAGTAGCCCATAGATGGTGATTTGTAGGACCTCTCTATAGGTCTTGTAGAGACTATAGGTAGCATAGAGAGGAGCCGTTCTAAAAAAGGAGAGAACTACACCTCCAACTTGGCTACTGTTGAGCTCCTTTAGACGAGATCCGTCCTATGAGCTTGTTCTATTGTTCTGGAAAGGCACGCCCTGGACAGGGTGCGTAAAATAATTGAAAACAAAAATAAGCTTTTCAGGGAAAGTAGTGAAGCCAAAAAGGCCATGGAGGTCGCCCAACATGCTTTGGCAGAGAAGAAGCATGCACCCTCAGAGGCCGACGATGAGGCCGCCAGCTAAGGGCTGAGCTGGAGGCGCTGAAGAAGCAAACTGAGAGGCAAGAGACCTTTTTTTCCCTGGACAAGTCAAGGTAGGAGCAAGTGAAAGAGGAGCAGTAGTGAAAGCTATCCTTCTTATGGGCTCGTAGGCTACCAAGAGGCCGTGGCCAAGTACAAAAGCTCAGAGGAATACTAGCATGAGCAAAGCGAGCTGTATATGGAGATTGCTAAGGAGATCTTGTTGAGATTCAAATAGAGCGTCCAGTTTGTGACTTGGGCTTTCTCAATTAACATGTGGCCTAGATCAAGAAGGATAGCGGCCTTGAAAGCTCCAATGAGGAGAAGGAAGATGTATATGTCCATGTTACTTGATTTTGTTTTATGTTTCAGCTTTTGTCATTTCCACCTCCCTGGCTCCTCTTGTAATCACTTCTTCTTTTATTAATGAAGAATTTTTGTCAGTGTTAGCCTATTTCCTATTATTTTATACTTTTTTTACTTCGTGCTTCTAGTTTGTTTGCAAATAAGGTCACTGCAAAAGAGGCGAACTCTCTACCGACGTGTTTTAAATGATCTATTACTCCTTTTTTTTAAAAAAAAAAAATAACTTATTGTTCAAGCATATAATTTAACATGTATATTTCTTAGCGGAACTTTTTAACATAAAGGCGTGTTGACAACTCAACCATTAATTAACCATTTTGTAAGTTGAATAGCTGAGTTCGAGTGCAAAGCTCGCAGGAATTTCGGAGCTCGCGTGAGCATTAAAATATAATTTGTAATTTAAATTGTTTTAACAATGAGGTCACCTATGGTTGTTCACTGTAAGAAATAGGTAGAAACAAAATTCATTGTCATAATATTTTCAACTGTTAGGTCACTTTAAGCTCATATAATCTTTTTGACTGCATTTGTCATTTTTCAAATGCTGCGATCTAGTAGTTAAATGAAATAGAAAATGGCAAATACTTCAAACCACTAATAATATTCCTTCAAACGGTCCACATTCCATGGTGCAGGAGCTCAGTGCCTTCTATATTTTTTGAGCTTGTAAGCTCCTATAAGGTCCTTCTCGCGTAGGTCCCAGGATTCCCGAGGTCACTTTCCTTGATGAAAGGAAGGCCTTGTGGTAGACTAGGTCACTGATTTCAAACCTACATACTTTGATCTTAGAGTTATAAAATTTATCACTCTTTCCCTTATATGCAATATTCTTGACTTCAGCCATGTTGCTTTGTTTCTCAAGTAGATCTAGCTCACCAGAGAGAAGCTCAATATTCCTAGCTTCATCAAGATATAGAACCCTTAGAATGGAGATCTCCATTTCTACTAGAACCATTGCTTTAGCTCTATAGGCTAGGGAGAAAAGAGTTTCACTAGTTGCAGTCCTACGGATTGTTCCATAAGACTAGAGGATTGCTTGTAGTTCATCAGCCCAGTTGCCTTTTAGAGCTTTGAGCATGGTTTTCAAAGTGTGCTAGATGATTTTGTTAATAACTTTGGCCTGGCCTTTGGCTTGTGGGTGATGAAGAGTAGAGTAAATATTCTTGATTCTCCTTTCTTCACAAAAGGTCCTAAACCTAGAGTTGTTGAACTGCTTGACAATATCTGTTATTATAGCATAAGAAACTCCAACATGTAAACAATTGACCTCCCTATAAAGATGGTCATTTTCTGCTCAACTATAATGGCTAGAGTTTCTGCCTCCACACACTTAGTGAAATAATCCACTGCCACTATTGCATATTGGGTTCCTCCATTTCCTTTTGAAAATGGACCAATTAGGTTGACCCTCCATTTAGCAAAGGTCTAGGGTCCTATTATCGAGGTCAGCTCCTCTATTAGGCTTCAAATGAGTGGGGCAAACTGTTGACATTTGTCGCAAGCCTTTGGAAACTCTATCGCCTCTCTTTTCCACTTTGGTAAAAAATATCTCTTTTCTCAACTTTCGTTTACCACAAGCTAAGAGTCGCTTTTCATTGCTAGCTTCTTCACTCTCATTGATGTAGCCGTTCTGATCCCTATTATGAGGACCTCATACTCAGCCTCTCTAT
The DNA here is from genome assembly GCA_963692815.1 of Nyctanthes arbor-tristis. Lineage (NCBI taxonomy): Eukaryota > Viridiplantae > Streptophyta > Magnoliopsida > Lamiales > Oleaceae > Nyctanthes > Nyctanthes arbor-tristis. The sequence goes on along the minus strand of CAVNYN010286644.1, from coordinate 30,892 downwards.
TTGTTGCTAGGAAACTAGATCAAATGGCCTGACAATGATACTGACAAGAAGGGCTGACCAAGACAATTCCAGCTCTCGATGCCTGACCTATTGATGATTAGTCTATAAGGAGCTCACTAGCTCTATAACCTAACACAAAAATGGTTAAGCTCTATTATGAAATCGGCTAGAGCCTACCAGTTGATAGTTGTTCTCAGCTTGTAATGGATGTCCTATTGAAACACTCTCTCGAGATCCCTGATATGATGACTAGCTTGTAGGCTTTTGATAAGCATGTCGTCTACATACACAATCTGATCCTTAAATATAGAATTCACGAGATGTTGATAGGTATCTCTACATTTTTTTAGCCCAAAGGGCATCATTATGTGGTAATATAATCCTTTGTCAGTAATGAAGTATGCTCTTCATTATGTGGAAACATTGGGATCTGGTGGTAGCCGGAGTAAGCATCTATGAAGTTCAGTAGCTTATGACATTGTCATGTCAACCATATAATCAATCCTTGGTGGGAGAAAGCTTTTTTTTAGGCAGGCTTTATTTAGATGTGTGAAGTTAACACATATGCGCTAAGTTTCATTGCTCTTTTTGATTATGACATGATTGGCGACTCCCTATGGATGTAGTGCCTCTCTGATAAACCCGTTACTAAGAAGCCCGTCATCATGCAGAGTCAGAGCTTCGTCTTTTTCATTGTTAAAAAGTTTTCTCTTCTACTTAAGTAGCTTGACATTAGAGTTTATGCTAAGCCTATAGTATGTGTGTATCGGATCCTTCCATATCCTCATGGGTCCATGCAAACACGTCCAAATTCTATTTGAGGAACTTAATGAGTTGTAAACCCATGGGCCCTTTCAATTCTACTCCAATGCATAGTTCGATCTCACGTCACAACTTGTCAAGCTTAATAGGCTAGAGCTCATCACCTAGCCTTGTAGAAGCTACCAGCTTCTCAGATCAGGGATCAAGGGTCAAGACCTCTGGAGAAGAGTGGGATTCCAACTACATAGTCCAAGTTACATTTCCAGTCTTTAGTAGGGAATTTCAATACTTGGTGGAACATCTAGTTAGCTACTCGGTGCTCATAAAGGATAGGTCCTCCAGAATAGCATTGTGATTGGATGAGGCGTCAACAACCACATAGTATATCATGATTCTCCTTTGGTAAGGCTACTCTTCTAGTTTCACAAGTAGTATAATTTGACCCTTAGGTTCCATAAAATCTATGATGAAGCCCTAAAGTGTGGTCTTATATGGTCTCAGATTCTTAAGATCAATGTTTATCTGCTTGAAGGTTTTCCAGAATAGAATATTAACTAAGCTACCATTATCACTTAAGGCCATATAGATCTTGATCTCTGAAACCGACATAGTTACAACAAGTGCATCAGAATGGAGGTGCAAGGTGGCATAAGTATCTTTGTCGCAAAAGAGCAAAAGGGCTCGTGAGTTGAAGGTGCCTGAGCAATGAATAGTTGGTAACAATTCTAGGCTTCTCTCACGAGACCTGCCTCTGCCTCTTAGAACCCTCCTTCCCTTGATTTCCCTTAACAAGGATATAGATTTCAGCTAGAGATTAGTTGCATGATGCGTTGGTTGTGAGGTCCTCTCAAGGATAATCTTGTCTGTGTAGGCCTTTTTTATTAACTATGTACTCAACAAGATATCTTCTTTCAATGAGTTTTTCAATCTCCTAGATGAGATAATGACACTTATCAGTATCGTGACCTACCGTCTAGTGGTACTTACAATACTTTACTCATCTGCATTCTTTATAAGTTTAGGCAAGACGGGATCATTTTTCAACAAATTATAGATTTGCTCAATAGAGGCATTGAGTTTAGTGAAGGGCTTGGAGAGCAGATGACCAATTGGCCTTCGACTGATCTTTCTATCATTACTAGTCCTTCTTTTTACCCCTAGCTAGTGGATCGATCTTTGAACCTCATTCAATGGCCTCTTCGGCAATTATGTACTTTGTAGCTCGCCTAAATAGCTCCTTGTATATGAGAGGCAGGTCTTCATGTACGGCCTACTGGAAACAGGTGTCCTTATGTGGCCCTAACTTAATAACAATTAGTATAGACTCATTTGGTATATTCTCCAGGGTCAGGACATACCTATTGAAGTAGTTTATATAGCTCTTGAGTGACTTTGATTTTCCTTGCTTGACGGTTCCCAACATTTCTTTAGAGGTTGCCCTGGCCTTGGACCCAATGAATTGAATAGCAAACTCTGAGGATAGCTAATCCAAGCTCTGTATCGATCTTAGGGCCAAGTTCCCATACCAAGTTTCCGTATTTCTTTCCAAAGTTAGTGCGAAATTCACATCACAGATCTAGTAGTATTTAAGAGCTCTAACGATGGCATATATTTATGGAATGGGGCAATGGGATCTATCTCTCCATTATAGGTCCTTATACTGTGGAAGCTTCATTTTTGGCGCCATGAGGGCTTCCCTAATTGATGGGATAAAAAGAGATGGCCATCCCTAGAAGTCATCAACCTCCTTTCCGCTTGCTCATTTCTACTCGAGATTGTTTAATCTTTTGCTCAGGTCATCTAGCTCGTGGAAGGATTGGCCTAGTAACCTCTATAGAGCCTAAAGGGTGACTAGGAGCATGGTAGTGTTTTGGGCTCTCAGATGGGCTCCTCTATCTTTGGCGTCTCTCTATAGGTCATGGGATCTCTAGAGACCACTTTCTACGAGGACCTCGATGAGGTCGGGACCCCAATCTACTGAACACGTTATCCTTATCCATATTTGCTGAGGGAGTTGGGTGACCTCAAGCATTCAGCGTGGAGCAAGCTGATCTTGAGGGGCAGGGGGAGTCAAACTCAACTGATGCCTCACATGTCATCTTGGAGGGCCAACTTATGGATGAGTTCTCCACATACTCAGCTTTCCAGTAATCGTCTTTAGAGATCTTGCCATCATAATGGGTACAGAGGGTTGTTGGCTCTGCTATTCCCATAGTCATCTCATCTCCTGTGCTAGAGCCTCCACTTGTATTCTTGGGGCTTTAGTTTTAAAGTCTGGAGCATGTTGCGAAGCTCCTGCTCCTGCCATACTTCTCTCTCTTCTCTTATTTTTGGCTTTGGCTTTGGCTTTGTGAACCCACATGACTCATTTTTCTGATCACCAATATGCTTAAGCTAGATTATTATAAGAGTTACCATAGATGGTGCCTCTTTGTTGATGTTAAATTTTATGTTTGATCAACAAACGAATTTGTATATGTAGGAAACTAATGTTTGAACTATCTCAAGTAATGAATGCTCAAGCTATGTTAATGTCAGAGAACTTAAGAGAGAATTAAATGAACTCGAGACAAAGATTGTGCGGAAGGAGATGAGCTAATCTTTCTTGTGTCTCCCTCTATTTATAATATAAGATTTGGGTGTGTGTAATGATTACAAACATTTAATATTTGCCTAAATAGATGGTCTGATAAGTACGGTTAGTTGGTACTTAGGTACTAGCTTTCTAACCACCCAGTTGCTGGATGATATCACATTCAGCACAAAGACCAGCCCTTCATTTAATACTATTGTACTTTCACCCTTAAGAGATCAGGTATTGCTAGTTGACTTGTAAATTGCTCTCCAGCTGGCATTTGAGACATGAAACAACGAGGTCATCAGATTAAAGCATAGCAACCTAGCGAGGTGACTTGGTAGGGGCCCCCTAGGGCCCATGTAGAGCGGGTTATTAGGTTGTAGGTCAGTGCTCACCTCTTGCAACCACTAGGTGCTTGACCTCATCAACAAGGTCATGATATAAACTCATATCTTACATTCAGTTTGCAAAGAATAAAGTGACACATGTTGAAACTTATCCTGATTAGTGTCATGCTCAAATAAATGGAACCCATTGAGGCTCAAGCTGTGTAATTTGTGTGTCAATCCATCTATGCAATAAAAGATAGAATAGTTAGAATTACACTCAATCTGCTCGCAACAAGGAATTTTCTAGAATAGTTACATTTAAAACCAACGGAAGAAAGTGTCAACAATTGTCCAGTAGAGTTGGTTTCCAGTTTTCTGGCTATACATTGAAATCCCCAAGGAAATTTACCATTTCATGTTTCATATATAAAGGAAACTTATGTTAATCCCACAATTTTCATTAGGGAGAACTGCAAAAAATTTTCCAACCCTCACAGTATGCATTATAAAAGATGCACACCTAATGATATATCACAAATTTTCTCATGTTTTAAAATGTTTTAACTTATTAGACACTTGATAAAATTTTATTATTAAAGGTGAGCATTTTCATAATGCCTACAGTAGGCAGGTGATCATTCTTAGGAGAATGGTATGCAGTTGTTTTTACAATTTTGAATAAGAAAATGTGTAACTTCTAAGCTTTCAAAAATTAGGGATGAAATGTGAAAAGATCTATTGACGTCAAAATTTGCCATTTGAGCCAGGAAACAAAGAAGATGATAAATAACATAATCGGGTTGGATTTGTAGAGAACTTTTGGGAGTTCTTGAGTAGACCAGACCCATTACAGGGCGTATCATCATTTCCACCTCGAATAGAACATTTTCCCTTCATCTCCTTCATCTTTGGATGAAAATGGAGATCATAGTGGGTGAAAGATGATGAACCGAGAGGTTTAAGTTTTTTTCATTTCTTGAGAATTACAGAGAGTTCTTGGAGAGAGAAAAAAGTCTCCCATGTCCTTTACGTGTCTTCCCTTTTAATGAGTGGTTCTCCATCATGCAAGCAATTCCCTTAGCCATTAAGTCTTGGGAACTTGCCATATAATCCTTTTGTTTTGTACGTATTTATTATTTGGCCAACATCTTGGCATGAGAATGGAAATGGCCCTTCATGATTATTTTATCTCACTCTAGGCCTCAATCCTATGTGTACTTTGACTTGTCAACCGTTGATTCTTGACGTGACTATCTTTAGCTTTGACCTGTATTTTCGGGTACAACATCCCAGGTCTAGAGTTGAGGGTACATCGGGTTCAGACCTTGCATTTCCAAACTTGTTGGTGAACTAAACCACGCAATGGGAGACCAGTCTCTTTTATATCTGTACATCAACTAGCCTTGCTGAGACGGTGAGATTTAACTATCTTTAAGCTGATGAACTGGCCTGCTAAGTTCTCCGAGCTTGATCAAGTTTGGACGAATTGGCTTGATCCCTAGACTCAAACTCTATTCTGTGTGCTTGACCTTATGCAGCTAGATAGGTACATCTTGACAGAGTGAAGAATGTTTCACTCACGTAGCTCCCTTAGCTATATGAAATGACGAGGTCGCGAATCAAACATCTCAAGCTTAGGTCATCGATTGGCTTCACTAGTAGCCCTTTGACCAGTGTAGCAGACCTTCCATCGAGTGGCATTACCTTTAGGTCTCCAAGTCAACAATTAGTTGACTTGAGTATCAAGACGTAGCCTTTAGACCTATTACTTATCATCCTTACCTTTAGTTTGTTAGGTCTTGAAGCTCGTAGAGCAATTCAAGTATCAGCATGTCTAATCTATGACATTACTTTACCTCTCAGGTCGATAAGTCATGTAACTTGCAGATGTAGGACTTAAACTTCAGGTATCTAGTCTTTAACAAAATGCGTTAACCCTATAAGTCGTCAAAGTTATCAAGCTAGTAAGCCGATGATGGTTTGTAATGAGGATGATATAGCCTTTAAGTCCTAGGCATGGAGCTTAGTGACCTAGTATTCAGGTCTACATCCTAATGTCAACTTTTTATGTTACTTCGTCTGCAACAATATGACTTGACCTTCAAGACTAGGTCTTTAGGTCATTGTGTCATATAGCTATTAGTTAGTGTGCGGTGGTTGTAAGCTCACCAAATTAGGTACCTATAAATCAGTGAAAAGTGATCGTCTGTGTGCCACGTCAAGCAGCTGAAGATAAATAGAAAGTGATCGTTAGCACGCCACGTCAGGCAGCTGGAGATCAACATAAATTGATCGTCAGCATGCCAAGTCAGATGGCTGGAGTTCAATGTAAATTGATTGTCATCACGCTAACTTAGGTGGTCAGAGATCAATAGAAAGTGATCATTAGCATGCCACGTCAGACGGCTGGAGATTAATGGAAAGTGATCGCTAGCTCGCCACATTAGGTGGCTGGAGATTAACATAAATTGATCGTCAGTGCACTAACTAAGATGGCTGGAGATCAGCGTAAATTGATCATCATCGCGCTAACTTAGATGGCGAGAGATCAATTAAAAGTGATCGTCAGCACACCACGACAGATGGCTGGAGATCAACATAAATTGAAAGTCAGCAGGCCATGTTAGTTGCCTGGAGGTCAACGTAAATTGATCGTTAGCGCACCACGTCAGGGAGGTAGAGATCAACATAAATTGATCGTCAGCGTGCCACGTTAAGCGACTGGGAATCAGTGTAAATTGATGGTCACCGTGGAAACTCAGGCAGCTGGGTATCATTGGAAAGTGATCGTTAGTGTGCCACATCAGGCTGCTATAGATCAATGAAAAGTGTTCATTAGCGTGCTGCATCAGGTAGCTAGAGATCAACATAATGTGATCGTCAGCACACCACATCAAGCGGCTAGAGATCATTATAAATTGATCGTCGTCGTGCCAACTTAGGTGACTAAAGATCAGTTGAAAGTGATCATCAATGCCCATGATAAGTGTTTGGAGACGAACATTAATTGATCATTAGTACTCCACATCAGGTGGCTGGAGATTAATGTAAATTGATCGTCAGCAGACCAACGTAGATGGCTGTGATCAATAGAAAATGATTGTCAGCTCGCCACGTGAAGTGGCTGGAGATCAGTGTTAGGTAGACTTGAAGCTCAATGTGCTAGATGGTTATAGATAAACATGAAGATAATCTTTTGGTCAACGTATAAGAAGATTGGGCACAACTTAAGGAGTTCTCATATCCAGTGTTTATTCCTGCTATATGCTTCTCCTCCTCCATCTTGTATTAGGCTCAAAAGTTTGGCTTGCCTAGAGCAGCAGTTAGAGCATTGGCTCACTTGGAGTTCTGACTAAGTTGTTCTATCTGCTCACGTAGGTTGTTGGCTTTCCTGGAACATTAGCTGAAGTGCTGGCCCACTTGGAGTGCCGACTTCCACTTGCCGTTTGCTTGTATGGAGTACTTAGGCTCGCTTGGATCGTCAGCTGAAGTGCTGGCACACTTGGAACATCAGCTGGAGCACTGGCCTACTTAAAGACTAGCTCGCGTGTGTCGTTTGCTTTCTTAGAGCGTGAAGGCTCACTTGTAGCTTCAGCTAGAGCATCAGAAATACTCAACTAGTCTTTCCTCAAAAGCTAAGCTGTTAGAGCTGATCTTTAGCTCCTTGACCTTAGAAGCTGACCTTCACGAGCTAGTTGACCTTCAGCTCCTTGAACTGAAGAGCTAATCTCATGAGTTGTTCTTCAGGAACTAGTTGACCTTCATCTCCTTGAACTGAGGAGTTGACCTCAGGAGCTGTTATTTAGCACCTCAACCTTAGGAACTGGCCTTATGAGCTGACCTTCAGTTCTTCGACCTCAAGAGTTGACCTTCAGGGGTTGGTTGACCTTTAGCTCCTTGACTTCAGGAGCTGATCTCCAGCTCCTCCATCTTAGGAGCTAGCCTCTAGAGCTGACCTTAAACTTCTCGACTTTAGGGGTTGACCTTTAGGGGCTGGTTTCAGCTTCTTAACCTCAAGAGCTGACTTTCAGCTCCTTAACCTCAGAAGCTATTCTTCAGCTTCTCGACCTTAGGAGCTAGACTCAGGAGCTGACATTTAGCTCCTTGACCTTAGGAGCTGACTTCAGGGGCTGGTTGCCCTTCAGCTCCTTGACCTCAAGAGCTAATCTCCAGCTCCTCGGCCTTAGGAGTTGAACTCAGGAGCTGACCTTCAGCTCTTTGACCTCATGAGTTGAACTCTCAGCTTCTTGACCTTAAGAGCTGACCTCAGGTATTGATCTTCAGCTCCTTACCTCTCTAAGTTGAGATCTACGACTTTTGATCTCATAAAGTGGTTGTAGATCAAGTGATATGTAACTCATTGTTTGGGTAGTTGGCGGGCATCAGTACTGAGGACTCCTATTTTTTGCAACATCCATCAGATACAATTGACATCCTATGTAATTTTGAGAGTGCAGGTCTTGAAAACTTTTCTTTTCACACGTGAGGTTTGAGTTGACCTCTAGGAGTGGAACTATCTCCAGAGTTTTTTATTCTTTCCTCACTGTGGCCATATAGTTAGGTTGGAAACAGAACTCGTAACTGAAGCTTGAAGCTGTTTGTTTCGGTTTAGTTCTTTCAGCTTTCGGCCATTCAGTTTTCTATCAGCAAAGAAAAATTTCTCCCTTTTCTTTATAAGTACTAATAGCCATTAATTTCTTGCCTAGATGAAATGATTCAAGCAAAACACGTTACATTAATCTTTCTTTTTCTTCCACTTTCTAGCAGCCCAAGCACATTTAGAAGGCAAATTCTCTTTTATCCCACAAGCAAAAACAGGTTTCTGAGATGACCCACTTCAAGCACATAGTAGCAATAAACTATGAACGGTGATCAATGAGTTTGTATTTATAGCTGAATATTTTCTTTCCACCTAAGTGCTCAAACCTTAGTTCGTCCCAGTAACTCTATTTCTTGTTAAACACAGCATCGATTATCCTTGAAGCTTTGAGAAATTGATCAGATTTTTGTGTCATTCCCACCCTCAGCGTCATTTTGTTGAGTCAAAATTTACCATTCGAGCCAACAAACAAAGAAGATGATAAATAGTGAAATTGGGTTGGATTCGTAGAGAATTTTTGGGGGTGTTTTTGTGTGGAACAAACCCGTTATAGGGCGTATCATCATCCCCACCTTGAATAGAATATTTCCCTCTATCTCCTTTATCTTTGGATGAAAATGGAGATCATGAAAGGTGAAAGATAATGAACCGAGAGGTTTAAGTTTGTTTCATTTCTTGAGAGTTACAGAGAGTTCTTGGGAGAGAGGGAGGGGTAGGGGGGAGAGAGAGAGAGATGAGAGAGCTGGAGAGAGAAAAAATTCCCCCTTGTCCTTCATGTGTCTTCCCTTTTAATGAGTGGCTCTCCATCATGCAAGTAATTTCCTTAGCCATTAAGTCTTGGGAAATTGTCATCTAATCTTTTTGCTTTGTACTTGTTTATTATTTGGTCAAAAGCTTGGTAGGCGAATGGAAATGGCCCTTCATGATTATTTTGGGTCGTTCTAGTCTTCAAGCCCATGTGTACTTTGACTTGTCGACCTGTTGATTCTTAACTTGACTATCTTTTGCTTTGACCCGTATTTTGGGTACAACAATCAATGAACAAATGCATAACAGTTTCACAAGCTCATAAAGATTATACAGAGTAGAAACATTTCCTACTGTAGAATTGACGAGATGACATTTAATTCATAATTTCTACAATTGTCATTCTTTTAAAATTTGTAGAGCTAGCAATGGCATATTGAATTCATTTATCTTTTGCAAATTGTTGCTTGAAATAAACACAATTAATTAAAATATATTCTAAACCTAAATCAAAATATATATAAATTTAAAAATCAACATTGTCCTACATTACTCTGACGCCAAAATGTTATTTTCTCTTGAATAATGCTATTTATATATATTGGAGACAGTCTAGTTGTGATCCCTCTATTGGTCATTGAATAAATGAGGATCCCCATGTATTTATATATATGAACTTATCTTGCAATATAGTGATACCATCTAAACAGGAGACCAGTCTCTAGTCTAGGTAAATAGCATCATTCTATAAATGTCTTATTATGTCAATTACCAATTCCAAATTCTCAATTGACTTTTTGTAAAACTAGTTTGCAACACGTGGGATGCACATGAATTACTTAAACAAAATGCTAGAATATGCTAGTATCGTGTTTCTCTTTCACAACAATATAATTTGTTCTATATCTAATAGCTTTTAGTAAATTTTTTTAGTGGAGAAGTGCTTAATTTTCTGATGCTACAAGTATAGATGGGTGAACAAATAGGTTTGCAGATAGGAAGTAAAATTATAATTTTATCCATATATTTTCTCTATCTTTTAGTGCACAACATGGGGTAAAATTATAATTTCACACAATTTCTTTAAATACATATATAGATTCATCTATACAAGTAGATTAATCTTAATTTTTTCCCAATCTTCCTTTAATAGTTTTTATTTACTTATTTATATATTTTTTGAATGACTTTAAGGCTTGTTTTAAGAGAGTTAATGTCATCTTTCTCTTAATCACTAGTTTTTCACCCGTGCGTTGCACGAGAGATTATCCAATCAAATAATAATTACTTTGTAAATCGTAATATTATTTAGGAGAGATAGTTCTAATCGTTACCGCTTAATGTATCAATAACGTATCATAGAACACATTATTATTTTTTAATGGAACATAGAACACATTATTATAATACAATTGACCTTTGTAATTATATTATGTTACACTCTAGACATATAAATTATATATTACACCACACCTATTAAATGATAAGCTTTATATAGTATTTACAATATATTGGACATAATTATTTATATATAGTTAAATCATAACGGATCAATTGAGAATAGTCAAATTTATCACTTAAAATTACAATCAACTTAGAAAGAGTAAATGATTATTAAGATAAAAAAATGGGTAAAATCAAAAGTAAAGTAAGAAGACCATCTAATTCAAATACTCATAACTATTTGTCCAAAAATTCTATAATATAGATGAGTTGGTTAAAAATTGATTTTGGTGTCTTTAGGTGAATGAAATTCTTTGAATATTTGTTTTCTCATAAGCTTATGAAGCTATGAAATTTCATGATGTTAATGGAATCTAACCATATACCTTAACAATTGAACATATTCACAATGACGGCCAATCAGATTTTTGCTGTCAAATTAGATTTAGTGGAGGAAGATTGCCGAGATAAAGAACCCTAAATCGATGACTCATATCTGCTGCGTTCACACTGGAGGAGAGAGAGTCGATAGATCCAAATAATGAATTCACAAATGGAAAAGGTAATCGATGAAATGCTCAGACATTCGTTTAGCATTTTCTTCTTGGTGATGAAATGCACAAATGGTAAAGGTAACTGATGCTGCAGATGGAAAGGACCACAAAAAAAGGAAAAGAAAAGGCCCACTTATTTAGTGATTCCACAAAAATAATAAAACTAATCGTGCATATAGAAAGAACCAAGAAAAAGGAAAAGAAATGGGCCACTAATTAGGATTCCATAAAAAATAAAATATTAAATACAACTAATTAACTACGTGTTAATTAAAAACATTACCAACCTAATCAAGTTATACAATATATGTACTGAGAACAGAAGGATGTTACCACATATTAACCCAACATAATTGAAAAAGTCAATTATACTCTCATTTTTATCAATTTGGGCGGAAAAATGCGGTACATTTGTACCGCAGACTAGTTTCTCATTATATAAATATAGATTTGCTAAAAACTTTGTTTCTATTTCCTCCACCTAGGTGGTAATAGATAAAACAAATTGACTTTGGAAATAGATTTAAATCAACATGTTCACAACTCTAGCCTTTCTTTTGTTTTTAATCCAATTTAAATTTAAAATGTATGGTAACAAAGTAGCCTCCATCACTATGTGTTTCAAGAGGTATATGCCTGTACGCGAGACTTTGAGCATAATGTTCTAAAAAGTGAATCTCGGCCCTAGTTATCTTCTCTGGGCTTGCACCTTCTCTGTATGTGTTGAATTGCACCCAACGCATTTTAGAATTTTAATTGTGAGTAAGAAATTCAAACCATATTTATAGTTAAAAAATAATAATAATAATAAAAAGCAAAAATTATGTTTGTCCAGTGACCAGTGTACACTCGCATGTAACAATAAAAAAACATAAGTATATTTGTGTGTCATTAGGCATCAATGTGCATTAAGCTGAAGATGAATGAGTTATATTATATTTACAAATACACTTTAGTGACTAATTGAAGGGCAAAATAAAAATTATAAAATATAGGTGAGGATATTTTTGTCTAAAAATGTTTCTCCCCATTATTCTCTTTTAGATTAGAATATAGAAAGATATAGAAAAGATATGACGGCCATTTCTTAATAATTTCTAGAATAAACAATATCTAAAGTGTTGCATAAAATAAAATAATATATTAGGTGTAATATTGTAACACGCCAAATTTAAAAGTATTATTTTATAATTTTACAAAGCATGTAAAAATTTAATAGAATTGTAAGTTAAATTATATTTCGAGAAACTTCTATTAATGGTTGAAAAATGTTATTGACAATTTAAAAATAATTTTTATGAGATATTGTAATTTTATTATTAAAGAAAAAGAATGCAGAATACGTTAATTTTCACAAATCATTAACTTTAAAATACTATAAGTTTTAATTAGTTGTTTTATAATACTAGAAGTTCCATAATTAAATTGTAACACCCCAACTATTATCTTGTAAATCCTTCCATATGATGTTATGGAATAAATCATTGATTGAAGTTGAAAACTTTCCCAAGGAATAAAACACGGATGAACCAAAAATTCCTGATGTTCGATCACAAATTATTTTCATTAAAGTTAAATACATATAGTGCATTTTGAAAGTTATTTTCCAGATGTACATTAATAATAAATTTGATTATAATTATAATATCCCCAAAGATTATCTTATCCAAGAAAGTTTATTTCATTATAAAGTTTAAACTACATATTAAGGGTACTTAAAATCAAGAGCAGAAGACAAACGGGAATTATTTATATAAAATCTACTTTACTGTTGTAAAGTAATAGTACATTATCAACTTAATATAGTCATAACTTTTTTAGGTTTCTCTTGTGGTTGACCCATGCACCATGGTCAAAGCCCAGTACACAATTACCCGGTCATCTTGGAGCTGCGACTGACCCCGTCATTCACCTTTTCACGCCTACAGTGCAAAAGTATATGAACTATATGAACTATATGCATGATCATTACCTGTATGATGTCAATCAAGTGATGACGATGACTTCACACCACCAAGCATATAGGGCCCACAAACCTCATATAGTATATCATACGAGTTCAATATCAATAAGGTCAAATCAAATGTGCATATACTAGGATCCATGTGAGCCTATCGCCGAGGAGTCACTCCTAGTACAAAATACAATCTAGAAATAATAGGTCCTGCCTATCACCGCCGAGCCCTCAAACACTCGTTGGTACCTCAAGTGGTATATCTACTTGGACGGCTACACTGCTGAATCCCAAGCACTCACCTGGGAGAACACCCAGAGTGGTATATCTCCCCAGATGGTAAATAAAATACGATATCACTAAACAAGGTTCACACAATCACTATTGACTCACAAGCCTATCTTCTTCATGCCACATATATATTTTCATGTTTAAGATCAAGCACAATAGGTGTGTATGGCATGTATCACAATGTACTCAATAATATAATCTCAGCCAATTCATATACATCATACCCAATATTTTCAAAGTATATCTCAACAGAGATTGCATTGATATATTCTAATAGTGGGAACAAATCATCATGTATTTCAATCTTTCCAATCATAGGGCATTCCTAATAAATATCACATTATCACATTTGAGCACATAACACTGGTGTGTTGCATTATAGTTGAACCGTTGCTTACCTCCTTTTATAGCTATTGCAACATTTTCTTTTATACTTATCAAAAATACTCTCAACATCACTTCTAATTTATCATGTCATATTGAAGTTCGTTGAATAAGGAATCCAACTCCTTTTATGGATCTCAATTCTAAACTTTACACAAAAAGTTATATACATTTCTGTATAGTATAAGAAGTGCTTAAAAATTGGGGACAGGCGGCCCCCAAAAATAGGAGGAGGCCCGCCCCCAAAAGGGAGGTGGCCTTTTTTAAATAATTTGGGGGTTTGGCCACCCCTTCTAAAATCTTGGAGCGTTCTGCCCCAAGATAAATGGGAGTGGCCAACCCTCTTAAAAAAAAAAAGGAAGAAAGAAGGTTTTGACTGACTTTTCCCATTTTTTTCTCCCTTTTATCTTCTACTCCCTAACCCCTATTTTTAGAAATTTCTAGGGCTTGTTTTACAATTTTTTAATTAATATTTAATCCTTAAACTTCTTATTTATTTTTCTTAGTCACTTAACTAAAATAATTTCTCATAAATATCCAAATACTTATACATAGAGTATAGGAAAACCTTACGAGCTTATGTAAAAATACCATAATCTCATAGCTACTTCTAGAATTCTAAACCCAATATCTATAATTCCATAAAATTATTGCCATGTCACATAACATGAAAAAAAATATATGTCATATATGTGTATATTAACTGTTATCCACAATTCAAATTTCATAGGAGCTCAAAATTTAATAATATTAGAATACATGACTTATACAAATCTCAATATCCTTGAACGTTTCCCATGGTAATCTATTTAGCAGATTATCGTATCTCATTCGTCAATTAAAATCATTAATAATTGGTTAATAACTCAAAAGATTTGAAAAGATTTGATCTATTTATACCCAAAAGTTATACCAGGATCTAGTACATAATTATTATCAACATTTTTTTATCACATGTGCCTCTTAACATCACTCAATCTTCATAATGCTTACCAACTAAACTTAATCCTCAACGAATTCATATATTCCATATACTCATCAAAGTATCATCAAAGTGTCAAAATTAATATCTCCTACTAATCAATCGTTCATCTTTGATATATTAATAAGAGTATATATAGCAGCCAAAATATTTTCATTGTCAAATATTTATGTAGTCTGAGGTTAGCCGTTCACCTAAGTAAGTTGTTGAAATAATCAAGATACTATTATTCACATATCTAAATCTTTCGATAATATTTTTTCGTATGACTGTCCCAGCATTTCTTTATATTAATTTCAAATAACCTTTGTGTTATGACATCTATAAAATTCCACAAACCTTCTTATAAAATCCAAAACTTAGAATCCACAATTTATTATCAACACAATCATAATCATCCTAAAATATTCTTCACTTATCATATGATGAATCATATCATGTGATAGCGACCTTAACAATGCTATATGGTTTTTTTTAAGAACTACTAAATATAATAGTGTTATCAGTATATTATCTTATACACAGCTTTCATAATAATTTCTCTAGCCATCTTATTTTTCATTCACTGCTCTAGCATTATGGACATATCCCACATGTCACACTTCCAAATCTAATGTCACATTCACACCATATACTTTAAAATAGATAGCATGAGTTCTATACAGTAATGACCTTGGTATACCATATTTCTAGTTAACCAAATCATTTATAGAACCTCTTACACGTATGATGATGTGATCTAAATTCTTTTTATCAATACAACTGCATATATTTACCTTCAAACATCTTTACACCTAACAGGGGAAGAACTGAGGCCATTACTATAGTGACTCTTATCCTTCAATCACATCCCAATACTATAAAGATCAAACTTTACCATATAGCACCAACATAGGTCCTTGATACTTTTAGGGTATCACTAATAACATATAGAATTGAAATATTATGTTATTGAATACAAAATAAAATTAATTCAACATATTAGTTCCTCTAGTCTCATTGAGCATATATCCCATCAACATAAAATATTGATGTTTCCCTCTTTTAACCCCAAAATGCGCAATATTTAATGGCATTGTAACTTCCACTGTGCTTTCACTTGGTATTGTTCTGATTGATCACATATGATATTCCTTACTGGCATCACTATACCAGGTAATTCTTTTTCACTCATCAAGTTTTCCCAATATCTATTATCAAATATCGTGCAAATCAACATAAGTCACAACCAAAATAGTTTTGATTATCCAATCTCTAGATAGTGACTTGCAAATAATTATTCAATCATATATCATCAACACAATTCTTGTATTACTCATAAGGATGCCACTAGAATTATAAATTCCTAATATCTCATATCATTGGAATTTAACCCAAGATTAGATTATCTCATCCATTCGCAAAATTTTTCGTTGGTTATCTCAGTATTTGAATATAACAACACTCTCCATGTTGGTCGAGTCATCAATTCGTAATCTTTCTTGTACTTCTAAAAAGTTCACGCCGACTTAGTTCCCACGAGATTACCTTATATTCAACTTAAAATGGCCAAATTATTCATACATAGGAAAAAAAATATAGGCAATTAATGGTGGTCTTATATATTCTTTCTGAAACTTATATAAGCTATTCCCATTTCCACCAGCTTAATTCTCAAATTTAAGTCTTTCTATTAAATATTTCTTCCCATATCTCTTCTTTTACCCAATAATGCATATCTATGTTCAACATCATAATAAACCATTAGCCTCAATCGCAGACTATATCATGATAAAATGCGGCACTTCAAGTACCCAAAAGATTTAAAAAGTCCACAGCTAAACTCCCCTTCTCCCTTCCCTTTTATTTCTTTGGGGATAATTCATCATATCCACTTTGACAATAAAAAATTTGAGCAACAACCGAGCAATAACCACCCCACAATTGGCACTAGAACATTCTTGTCTAGTGCAAATTAATCCAAAAAAAAAAAAAAAAACTCTCAAAGACTTAATTTCTCCAACATTTCTCCCTTTCTTTCCCCCCTTTTTTTCAAGAAAAGATACGTGCAATCCTTATCTCGTAACAGTTCAACATATGACACTTACTTAATGATAACATGATACTTAGCAATCAACCATATCTAATATCATGTTAGCATCAAAATAAAATAATATTATATATTTTTCCCAATCACATGCATGCTAACTTTATGGATGTAATATAATACATATAAGCCAAGAAATCTCTTACTTGGCCGGCGACTCCAAGTAACCATCAAGTATGTGCACATTAGGCAGTCTACAGTGTCATATAAGCCATGCTTTGGTACCACTTAAATGTAACACCCCCAACTGTTATCTTGTAAATCCTTCCATATGTTATTATGGAATAAATCATTAATCGAATTTGAAAATTTTTCCCAAGAATAAAACATGGGTAAATTAAAAATTCCAGATGTTCGATCACAAATTATTTTCATTAAATTTAAATACATAAAGTACATTTTGAACTATATGTACATTACTAATAAATTTGATTATAATTATAACGTCCCCAAAGATGATCTTATCCGAGAAAGTTTATTTCATTATAAAGTTTAAACTTATAATGTTCATATATATTAAAGGTACTTAAAATCAAGAGCAGAAGACAAACGGGAATTATTTATATAAAATCTACTTTACTGTTGTAAAGTGATAGTACATTATTGTCACGCCGCCCCTATGAATGTCTTTTTATTAGCTAACTTAATGTATAGCGGAAGATTTTATCCAAATAGCGGGGGCGAGATGTACAAAATGAACAAATTGTTCTTGCCTAAGATGGTTAGCATTCTATAAGGTTAATTACTTAAACTAACAAGTTGTTTAATATTAAAGAATCATTCCAACTAAAGTTTTAAATAAAATGTAAAGGATACGACAAGTTATGTTAATAGTTATATTTCATTGATTAACCTAGCCTAGACAAACCATTAGGAAGCCTTTACACTGAAACGTAAATTTCCAACCAATACAAAGTTACACAGTCGTCTTATTTTACATATCATGACCAACAAATATACATATATATATATATATGTATCTATAGAGAGACGTGCATGCTTATTAATACAAAAGGTATGAAACTCATAAATTGTTCTTAGCTATAAAGTGTATTCTCGAAGTAGCTTCAAAGGCCAGTTTCCACTACATGTAAAACTCTAATCCCATTCACGGACATGCTCCAACTCGTGGCTTTCTTGTCAAATACCATGCCTTCAACCATCTACAGAATTTTACAAAAGGGAAGTGAGTACAAAGTACTCAATGAGTTACAAAATCCTTTGATTTACCTTTTATTTGAGAGATTCATTTTCAAGAAAAACATGTAATGTACAAACTTTTGGATGCACAATAGGGCTTTATCACTAGTCAAGCTATTACCTGTAGCGCATCCACATCTTTCAATATCAATTCAATTATAGTCATGCATTTTCAAATAGATCCACATTCAAATCCTAGTTGATCCCTACCAGAACTTCAAACAAAGTACAATACAAATACCATACTAATCATCACCTATCGCGATATCATTAGATAGCTCCTAGTATAGAACAAAGCAAAGACAAGACGGGTAGAGCATTAACTAGTTATCCAAATGCAATAATTCAATTCTTTTCTTCATGATAGCAATACATCAAAACCCATGTTCGTCTCATGAACTTCAATCAAAATCCATGTTTATCTTATCAAAACTTCACAAATACAAAAAGGGAATCAAAGCAATAGTTACTAACCGCTTTAACCTTGATTCTTCCAAGTGCCCTCAAAACCTTCATTGTCCTTAATCAAAGTGATGTTTCAAGTTGGATTCCTTATATAAATGAAGAGAGGTCTTTTCCAAGTGCAAAACTAAGTGTTTGATAGTTTTTTAGGGGATGTTTTTCTCCCCTTGCTGTATTTGGATGAATTTCCTTTTATATTTGAAGATCATTACATCTACCAATAAGAAGCAGAGCATGATTTCTGACAAGAGGGAGCCAAGGTTCAAGATTCCTTTTTGAGGTTATGGATGTATGGGGGAGAGAGAGAGAGAGAGAGAGAGAGAGTCGGCCAGGTTGAAATCTTTCCATCTAGCCTTTTATTTATAATCGTCCAGATTTAGTTGTTTTTAATTAAACTTTGAGTTCCGCCAATTAGGATATGACAAGTGGCATTATTTGGCATCGTATGTTTTAGGAGGCGATGTGACGAAACAAGGTTCACTCGTTTATTGCTCAAGACGTCCTTATACTTTGTGTTGTCTTATAATTAAGTCACTATACGCTGATCCATGTTACTCGAGATCCTTCCACTTAATGTGGTTTTACAATTAGGTGGTTATATTTCAAGTCATACTAACAAATAACCATATTCTTGACTCTAGGCATCACTCGAGTAATAATCTTTGCATTGTAGTTGAACTATTACTTACCTCCGTTTATAGCTATTGCGACATTTTCTTTTATGCTTGTTGAAAGTATGCTCAACGTCATCTCTAATTTATCATGCTATATTGAAACTCGTCGAATAAAGAATCCAGTGCCTTTTACAGATCTTAATTCCAAACTCTACACGAAAAGTTATACACTTTTTCCGTCTGGTGCAAGAAGTGCTAAAAATTAGGGATAGGCCGCACCCCAAAAATGGAGGGAATGCCAGCCACCAAAAAGGCCACCCCCCTTTTAAAAAATAGGGGGCCTAGCTAAGGATGGCCAGCATCCTTTCTAAAATCTTGGAGGGTCCTGCCCCAAGACAAATGGGGGGTGGCTGCCCTCCTGTGGCCAACCCCCTTTAAAAATAATAATAATAATAATATAAAGAAAGATTTGAATAATTTTCCCATTTTTTCTCCCTTTTATCTTCTACCCCCTAACCCCCATTTTTGGAAATTTCTTAGGGCTTGTTTCAAAATTTTTTAGTTAATGTTTAATCTTTAAACTTTCTTATTTATTTTTCTTAATCACTTAACTTAAACAAATTCTCACAAATGTCTGAGTACTTTACACAGAGCATAAGAAAACTTTACGAGCTTATATAAAAATACTATAATCTCACAGAGACTTTTAGAATTCTAAACCCAATATTTATAATTCCATAAAAATATTGTCATATCATGTAACATCAAGAAAATTATACGAGATATTACTTTTAAATTTCGGGGCCTTACATAAATATTGGGTAATTTTCACTCTAGGTCCCCAGCCTTTCAACTTTACATCAATTTTGTCACCATTTTGTTTGCGCTTTCTAAGTCCCTAACTTTTCATTTATTATCATATTATGTCGCCAATGTGACATTTTATCCCCCAACTTTTCAATTTTCATCATAAACCCTTGTCAAAATGTTTATTATACCTTTAGTTCTTTACTTCCATTATAAATCCCCAAATTTTCAATTTTTAGACAATATTGTTCTATCATTTTTGCAGGCATAAGAGCCTTAATCTTTCATTTTTTGTCGTGTTATATCCCCTATTAACTCTTTCCATACCTAATATATTAATTTTTACTGTTAATATCTATTAAAATTATCGTTATGCCATTAATTATTTAAATAAAAATAAAGAAATATATAAAATAAAAAGTCCACCCACTCCCGCTCCAGCACAACTCAATGATAACATTTGTACTCGATCTATAATGGTTTCGATGGTTATCAAAGCTGCGTTGAAGAAAGTTGTCGATTTAAGTAACAGCGTGATGAATCGAATCCGATCTTTTGGTCTACCACAAATCACATAGAGCATATGGATTGGGTACATCTACCCAAAAATGATATATGTAGATTTACGATAAACGAAGAAAACGATGATACTATTACAAGAAAATAGAATGGTAATTTAAAATAAAAAGTTGCAGAGAAACCAATTAAATCATTCTTCCTTTGTACTTCTAATGAATAATATTGCTCAACTTGTCATATACTAATTAGTGAAACATCAAATTGATGAGGGGTAATATGAAGGTGAGAAGATTTCAGTTTAGGACATTGTGAGAAAGTTATAAGGAAAGGAATTGTGATTGGTTGGTATAATGGGAAATGAAATGTGTTTATATTTAGCTAAGTTTATTAGAAATTGAATAGGTGATCATGGAATAACGACAAGTAATATATGTCACTAATGTTTTGTTTTTTATATTTGGCAGGTTGGCGGTGTGAAACGGTTTGGCAAAATTAAAACCTATACCAAATCATTTCAAAGCGGTTTATTTTGGGTCAAAATCAAATTGTTTACGGGTTGACGTATAGCAAACTAATGATTTTGAAATTGTAGTTTTGTTTAGTTCCATGGTTTAATGGTTTAGATTTATAGCCATGGCAACCATCGACTAGGTATAGGACTAGGCAAAAGGAGGACCAAATCGAGTTGGACCAGTAACCAACCGAAACAATTGGTTCAACCTTTCTTTTTTTAAAAAAATAAAACCAACCTGTTTGCTCTAATTCACCGGTTTTGTCAAAAACCAACTCAAAAGGACGGTTTAACTGCTAAACCTTTGGTTCACTAGACTGGAAACCTACGTTGGCCAATTCTATTCCGGTTCCAGGCTAGATCTGAACCGGCTGATCGAATGCCCCGTCCTAGCTAGGTATACAAACTGGACGCAGTGTTAAGACCCATTGGTTGTATGTTATTGCTAAGCCTTAATTATTTAATGATATAAGTATGTAGTCGTCTCCGTAGCGGAGTTGAGGCAACGACAAACTCATCGAAGGATCCTGAGTCAATGTAAGATTGTGACAGACCTTAGGGCAAGCCATGTACGTGCAGGCCTTTTGGTTATGAGCTAATGCGGTGTTTTATATGATGGATGTAGGCCCTATTTGCAACGTGTGTATGGAATGATTGCATATATGCATCATATACATGTGCATGTCATTACTTGCTGTGTATTAGCTCATATAGTTTTGCATTTTAGGTTGTTACTAGAGGCACCTTAAATAGTACAAATGGGATAAATGGGGGATTTTTACCCCCATTTATATGCCGAAAATGGTAGCATTCCAGAAGTGTGAAGGAAGGGAAGGGTTTGGCTGTTTACTCAATTTTTTATTTACATTTTTTCTTTTTTTAATTTTATATATTATTTTCTTATTTTTAAAAATTGTTTTGCCTTTTAATTTAAAAAACAAGGGCATAAAGGTAATTTTTCTAGGAATTAACAAAATTATAGAAGGAATACATCAAACAAGACCTTAATGTGCACATTTATGGAAGGTTGGGACCCAATGTGCTGAAAAAAAAAAGGTTGGGAACCTAGGCGATACAAAGTGCAAAGGTTGAGGACGATATGTGACATTTGCAAAGGTTGATGATAATATGTGAAATTTACCCTCAATCTTAAAACAATTATTACTATCTTTTAAAAGTAAAGTATTTTATAAAGATAGTCTCCAATCTTCACGTCCATATTAATAAGTAAACTTTATTTATCATTCGAGAGAAATGACTTTATTACACAATTATATAGATTTATTTGAATACCTTGAAAAAAAACTTTTGTTTGTCTTAGATTAATCTTTTCTAAAAAATTATTTTGATTAAAACAGTTTTTTAGTTAGCGAAAATTTGTAAACATTCTAATATTCGAAAAGGCCATTTTTGGGCTATTGTAGTAATATTAGAACATTTGAGGGTGTGACATCTTTGGTGATGTCAGAACATGGTTTGACAGACCCTGCAGACTATTCACTGTACATATGACTTATGATCACTTAGAGTTCCCAGCGAAGTAAGTGATTTCTTGATCTATGTGCATCATTATACTTATAACGTAGATGTGCACAAGTCAAAAAATAAAAGTAATATAAAATGTTTAATTTTTAAAAATCATGTGCAATTATCTTGAAGGTAATTAGTTGGAGTTTACAAAAAAGGTAAACATGAGGCAGAAAATTGGTGGTTTTCTTCAAACATGAATTAGTGTTATTATAATTTCAAATATCTGACAAATGCTTTCAAATAAAAGGATATTATTCCATTATAATGCTGATTCAATTTAACGTCCATTTGTTTTCTACCAAAATAAATTTTATTTCGTTATTAGAAATATTAGTTTTCACCTGTGCGGTACACGGGAAAAATAATCCAAACTAATCTAGGTTATTCTAAACATTTAAGAAATTAGATGCCCACATATGTATTAAAAAAAAACTAAAAAAAAAAAGTTGAAAACCTTGGTATCATATATTCATTCAACGAAAAGATTGCATAGACACGTAGTTCTTTCTTTTTATTTTATTGATAGTTATATTTTATGTTTTTCAAGCATAATCGTATTTGATTTTAATCTTTTCACATGATATAAATAATCAATTTATAATAATCATCAACTATTAACTTTGTTTGTGTGGACTAAGACTTATGTAGCATAATTGTATCTTAGTCAACTATCAAACCCTTGAACAAAGATTCGATTCCCTTTCCCTATAATGCTTTTTTAATATTAAGAAAAAAATTTGTTTGTGTCCATTAACCGTTGGGGGAGTGACGAAGCCAATAATAAAGACAAAATAAATTGATAAAGTAAAAAATGGAAAAGAAAATCCCATTCAGAAGCAATTGAAGGAAAACTCTAAAGCAAAAAAAAAAAAAAAAAAAAAAAAGCTTTTTTTG
>CAVNYN010286642.1:3005-14768 GCA_963692815.1 Nyctanthes arbor-tristis | reverse complement strand
CCTTTATGAGGCTTACACCCGCCGGGGGGGGGGGGGGGTTGTGGGAGTAAAGAAACAACTGTTTATTATCACAGCATCCACAATGGAGTTGTTCAATTTATATTACCACATAAGTAAAAAGTTAGAGTATAAGTGATTATTAAATGACACCTCAACATTTTAAATTTAGCCATCAATTATTGATACATTGGAGATATTACATTGAACACATTAAAAGTATTAAATTTAATTATGAACAAAAGTTATTAGTTAGTTTTTATATTTTATTTCCCGGAAGTTCCTATCAACTATCACTACTATAAATTGAATAAATGTCAAAGTAAATGAAAGAATGTCATTTTTATTGTTAAAATAGTTGTTAAATTTAACAATAAAATTAACTTCTTGTTAAAAAGATTCCTTTAATAATTTTATTAACATCTCCATTGTAACTATATTTTTCAATTGTTAACTAACATATGTCTTTGAAACTTAATTTGACAACTCTATTATGTATGCTCTTATGCTTATGCCTTGTGAATACATGGTACGACAAGCTCTCGCAACCTCAGGTGGCACAAATCAATGAGATAGGTATTTATACATCCACATAAAACAGGAGGAGATATAACGGTATTTTCTAAAAGTGTCATAAACCTACTACACCTCATGCCACATGGAAAATTATTGTAGTAGATATTTCTTATAACTAATTTTTACTTCTTTCTTTTTTTTTTTCGTTGAGGAATTTTTTTCTTTTCTTCTTTTTTTAAATAAAAAAGATTTGTAAGCGGGTTTTTTTAACTTATCTGTGAATTTGTTGATTTTATAAATAAAAGATGACATTAATCATATCCAATTCGATCTTCTACCAAAAGTAGCAAATCAGTGTCTAGAAAGTGCCAACCTATTTTCGGCATAGGATAGTAGACGAATTCAAAAGAAATTGAACCACTATCCGTAATGTGTTCCATCTTTTGAAATGAAACCTCAATTCCTAACAAGTGCTACCGAAGCTGGTCACAGGCTTGGCAATATTTCGGCGATTGCTACAACCACTGAACCACTTTTGGAAGTGCACAGAGACAGTTGTAATGAGCTCAAGAATCCTGGACCCAACTTCTGTTAAAGGAAGCCATGAAATTCCAAGTGGAGCACTCACCAGACTACGCAATTGATAAACTTTGAACAGTGATCTATAGATGATTCACATGTTACAGGTTTTGTTAGGCATAGAAGGTGGGGATTTTCTGTCCCTTTCACACTGTCAAAAGGCCACCACGCATGGAGACTTTGTGTTCGAAAGCTAAAAGCAATAAGGACATGCCCCCAGGATAGCTCAGTGGTTGAAAGGACGAGAGTGAAGTAGTCTCAACTGAGCCAGCAGCCGCAGGGTAGGAGTTCGATTCTTGTAAGTGACATGGTATGGAATGGGCTCCTTGCGAGCATCAGTTTAACAGCAACTCTCGAACTTTGTTCCACTGAGACATATCTCGTGATTTATATCCTCCACCAGGCTCTGGAGGCGGAGCGGTGGGGGCCTCGGGGTTGGGGTTCAACCTTTTTAAAAAGCAATAAGGACATCATTTAACACTTGATGTAGGAACTTCTTGGCATTTTCTTCCAATCTATTTTGAGTCACTCGTTTCGAATCTTCTGTTGGACTACCGACTATAGAAATACAACGCATATATTGTGCGATAAGTTTGATGCACAATATTAGATAGGACTTAGATTTTACTTGTATAAGTCAATACATAGACAAGAAAATGGCGTTTGTGGGAGATATGAGTGGCGGGGGCTTGAGAGGAATGGGAAGCTACGGGCTCCAAGTACTCACCGGACGATGGTTCATGGTCTTTGCGTCCCTTTTGATCATGTCAATGGCTGGTGCTACCTACATGTTTGGTCTCTACTCCGGTGATATCAAGTCTTCTCTTGGTTATGACCAAACAACCTTGAACTTGCTAAGCTTTTTCAAAGACTTGGGAGGTAATATTGGGATCATATCGGGGCTAATCATGGAGGTGACACCGCCGTGGGTTGTGCTTTCCATGGGTGCTGCCATGAACTTTTTCGGCTACTTCATGATGTGGCTTGCAGTAACTAAAAGAATAGCTAAACCTCAAGAGTGGCAAATGTGTTTATACATATGTATTGGTGCAAATTCTCAAGCATTTGCCAATACCGGAGCGTTGGTTACTTGTGTAAAGAACTTCCCAGAGAGCCGGGGAGTTGTGTTAGGCCTCTTGAAGGGTTTTGTTGGCTTGAGTGGTGCAATTATCACACAACTATACCATGCTTTTTATGGAAACAATCCCAAGTCACTCATCTTACTCATTGGCTGGCTTCCGGCTGCAATTTCATGCATTTTTCTCCCTACAATCAGGATCCTCAAGATTGTTCAACGATCAAACGAGCTCAAAGTCTTCTATCATCTGCTCTACATATCGCTTGTGCTTGCCGGATTTCTCATGATCATTATCATTGTGCAGAATATATTCATCTTTACGCGAGATGAATATGCCAGCAGCGCTTCGGTTGTAATCATTTTACTCCTTGCTCCATTAGCCGTTGTAGTCAGAGAAGAGTTCAAATTTCTGAATACCAGGAAACAAATGTTGAGTGATGCTTCTGATCATCTGAAAGTGATAACAGAAAATCCTCAATCAATTGAATTACCCCATAATCAGACTACACAAGCAACTGTCAACACTCCACAGAATCAACAAAGTCCATATTCTTGCCCAAACGGCTTGTTTACGCAACCAGAGGCAACACAACCATCGTCCAGTACCCCACAGAATCAGCAAAATCCTGTTTCATGCCCAAAACACGAGCTTAGGCCACCGGTTTCTACACAAACCGATGCCAACACACCAGAGACTCAGCAGCATCCTGTTTCGAGCTGGAAAAACGCATTTAGGCCACCAGAGAGAGGTTCGGACTACACGATTTTGCAAGCCCTGTTCAGCATTGACATGTTGATCCTATTTGCTGCCACAACATTCGGAGTAGGCGGGACCTTAACTGCAATTGACAACCTAGGCCAAATTGGGAAGGCTTTAGGGTATCCCAGTAAGAGCATCTCCACATTCATATCACTTGTCAGCATATGGAATTATCTTGGAAGAGTAACTTCAGGATTTGCTTCGGAAATTCTATTAGCAAAGTACAAATTCCCACGTCCCCTGATGTTCTCATTAGTACTTCTCATCTCCTGCGCTGGCCATCTTCTCATTGCATTTGGGGTCCCAAATTCACTCTATGTTGCCTCAGTAATAATGGGATTCTGCTTTGGAGCCCAATGGCCATTGATATATGCTATCATATCAGAGTTATTTGGGTTAAAATACTACTCAACATTGTACAATATTGGTGCTGGAGCAAGCCCAGTTGGAGCTTACATTCTTAATGTAAGAATTGCAGGTGGCCTGTATGACAAAATGGCTCTGAAGCAGTTAGCAGCCAAAGGACTCACCCGAAAACGAGACGAAGATCTGACGTGCATCGGTACCGAATGTTACCAACTGGCTTTTCTGATAATCACAGCTGCTACATTGATGGGGAGCATTGTTTCCTTCATCTTGGTCCTTAGAACAAGAAAATTTTACAAAGGTGACATCTACAAGAAGTTCAGAGAACAAGCAGAAAGAAGCAATCAACGTTGAAATAATGGCTTAGTTCTCGTACCAAACATCCTCGTATAGTACTCTGTTTTAGAATTTTTTTAAGAAACCGACATGGGCTCGTTAAGAGGAGTCTGCATTAGAGGAAACCACAAGTGGTTTCTTTTTTGGTTTTAAGAAACCACTTATGATTTCCTCTAATGTGAGCTCCTTAACTAGGAGCCCGCGTCGAATCTTTAGAAAAATTCCTCTGTTTTCGTAACCTCGGACATTCAATATGATAGTGTTGATTTTCTAGTACTGTGCTTGCATATGTAATAGGTTTATAGAAATGGCATGGATTCTTCCTTTTCTCTAAGGTGTTCTTTTTGTGATCTAAAGGTAGACTTGATTGTCCAACCATTTGGACAACTACCAGTGCACACCCTCATAGCCAAGACGCCTCCAAAACTTCATAGTTTGCTACAATTTGATTATTGTTATTCTGTTTTTATGTTCGTATCTACTAATTTGACTAAAAAATTAATATGACAGTCTAGTTGGTAAATAACTAAAATTTATGAAGTTTATAATAAAGTCAACTTGTAAATTGAGTGGTAGTACGATAAACCATAAGTGTATAATATCATTTATCTATTATACCATTTTATTTGTTAATTAATTCACTTTAATAATTATTATTTTTTTGAGTAAACATGTCATTTATTTCATTCATGCATGTCCCCAATGAATGGGGAATCTAACAAAGAGACGATATGATTGTAAAGTGGCGCCGATGCCCCTTGCTCCAAAGTTCGTTGCAAAGCCGTAACAACCCAACTTGCATCCATTCACGCCTCCTTAATCTCCATATCAGCCTCAGCCCATATCGAAGAGCAAGTGCTTCTGCCTCCTCCACACTGAAGCTGCCCACCAGCGAAGACGAGAAAGCCAACAAAATTTCACCCGAGCTCAGCACTGCCCCCTCAACTCCAACCGAATCCCCTTTAACAGCTGCATCAGTGACCAAAATCCGCCCAGTCATGCTTTCTTCCCTCCTGCACATGAATAGAAGGCTGGCGCTGGTCTCTTTGCAATGCCAACGCCCACGTATAGTTTGTTAAGTATTTCAAGGTTTGTGTGCAAAATACGTCAGCGTCAAACTCTTGTCCCTGAAACTTACAATTGTTCTGAGCCCTCCAAATCCCCCATATTAACACGAGGATGTTCTCCTTCAGCTCCCTTTCCTTCAATTCGAACACTGCCGTTAGTGTAGTAACGAAATTGGCATACAGAAGTCTCGAAATTATCTTCCAATATCCCATTGAATCCCACAGCTTCTTCGCTGCTTTACAGTACACCATCAAAAGACGTGTGTGTTTCCTTCCCTTCCCCCGCATCCCACGCATCTTAGATCATTAAAAATATGATGTGTATTCAAATTCTCTAATGTAGGAACTGCGCCAAGAAAGAGTCGCCACACAAACGTCTGAACTTTGGGTGGAACGCCAAGTTGCCATATTGTCTTCCATATCGCCCCATTAGTGCTCGAAACCCCTGGCTGCTCTGCCCTTCCAGCGTCCAACAACATGTGATATCCACTGCGAATGGAGTATTCACCATCCGAAGTGTAATGCCAAATCAATGTGTCCGCCTCACTGCCATCTCCTATGGGAATGGACGGAATGCTAGTTACATCTATTGGTATGTTGAGATTACAATGCCTATTCCAAGAACAAAGGCCAGATACCTTCCTAGTGGTAGAAATCAAACTCAAGCTTGCTCCATACTCTCCCTCTTTGCTGTAGATATTTTGAGATCAGACTTAGATCACACTATGTGTACCGGAATCATGGCACCGTCTATGTGGGAATGGCGACCAAAAGCTCACCGGAGTTGCATTGATTTTCACAGGAAAAGTCCCTCCCAACTCATTGCCTCTTTTTCTCTTTGAATAGCTGGCCAAAACCAAAACCCAAATGATAATCGACAAGTCATTGTTTAAAAGGGTCTAATGGTCAACACTTTCAAATTGGGTCAAAGAGTCAAAAGGTCCAAATGAATTTAAATGAGCCACACTCACAAATCTTTACCTTGGATCACTTCAATCGATTATCGGATTTCCCAATTACAGGTGCTATCCAAAAGGTATAAGTGTAGTCCTAATAAATCATCATCGCTATCTCCAGCCAAGTACTTGCAAAACAATTAACCATTATTAATTCCAAAAATTGATAAAAACTTGGTACACTTACCAACCACAAGTTCTTCTACTCTAACACCTGCAAGATTATCATTAGTTGCAATACTGGAGAATTTAACCGGTTGCAACTATAGATTTTTTTTGATCTTTATCACTTGCAAAGACAAAATCTACATAACCCATAAGTTCAAGTTTATCACTTCTCTTCCCGAACACTAATCTCTGCGTAACTGTCTCACCTAGATATCTTAAAAGCCATGCAGGTACACACCAATGAAACTTACCAAAACTAACCATGAACATACTTAGGAAATTAATCAGATCGGAAGAGCGTCGTGTAGTGGTAATCATCGAGTACACTAAAGAAATAATGATATTAACATAAGGAATCTTACTCATTACCTGTTTTTCTTCATCAGATTTGGGACATTCTGTAGAGGATAAAGTCATGTGTGCACCCAATGGTATATTGACAAATTTAGCAAATAACATGTCTTCCACATACAATAACAAATAAATTTCACAACTAATTTTGCAGTTATTGTAACGCAGACATGCATCAAATTCACTAATCCTTAGCACACAAGCCTCAAATCCCATATATCATTGCCCAGTAAGAATGGCAACGGGGCGGGTTTGGGTCGGCCCCGCCCCGCCCAGCCCCGTTAAGGAAATCCTTGCGAGCGAGCTTACCCTGTACTCGATTCAATAGGGTACGGGGCGGGTTCGGGGAGGGTACGAAAAATTACCTGTTACCCGTCCTGTTAAGGAAAAAATCCTTACGAAAAAAAAAAAAGAGAACGGTGCAGCGGCGGTGGAGACTTTGGGATTGGGTGGATTAGTGGAGGCATGAAGTTGAAGGGTTTGAGTTGAACAAGGACAGAGACAAGAGGAGGAGAACTGATTTAGGAATAGGGTTTGCTTTGTCTTTGAATTAGTTTTTTTATTTTAAGAAAAAATAAAATTTTGAATGAATTAATTATTAAAGTTAGTTAAAAATTCAACAAAGAGGGTATTAGTCGGGATTATTAAGGTTTATAGTTTCCATCTTGGGTATTTGGGATCAAACCCTCACCAACTCACTACTTACGTTTAAATTTTTTTTCCAAAAAAAATAAATAAATTGGGTATCAGGTATCGGCGGGTTGGGGAGGCCAGTACCCGACCCCAACCCGATAAGACCTCAGGGAAAAATTCTTCACCCTGTACCAGTCTCAATACTTAACAGGGCAGGTACTCGCCTCAATACTCATCCTGTTGTCATCCCTATTGCCTAGGACTCTGCTTAAAACCATACAAAGACTCTCTAAAGAGGCACACAACTTCAGGCATCCCCTTCACCTCAAACCCTTGAGATTGGGAAAAATAAATGACTTCCTCTATATGAAGAAAAACAGCCCTCGCATCTAGTTGCTCTTACTCCCAATTGAGCTCAACAAGCAAGGCTAAGACTAACCAAATAGTTAACCCTAAAATGAGCGAGCAACAGCATTTATATACTCCCAAGGAATGGTCAGATTGAGCCCCATATCAACGGTCGAAATTAAACATAAAAGGGGCCGGACTTAAAGCGCTAAATAGACTGGACTCTATTTTAGGGTTAACTTCTCCACCCCTTCCCTCTCTCTCTTCATCCATGTTTTCTCTGTAACAGTAGTTAGGGTTTCTGAGTGATTAATCCTTTGTAACTTTTGAGTGCAAATATGTAGTGAAGACTAATGTGTAATCCTTTGTAGGTTTAGAGGGATCTGTATTTGGGGTCATCTGTACTTATACGAACTGTGGTGGTTGCTTAGTGGAAGAGGTTCTCTGCTTAGTAGAGCCTCGACCGAAGACGTAGGTTTTGTGGTGAACTACGGGCCTCTCTACGAAGAGGCGAACATTTATGGTGTTCTTTTTCTTGTTTTTGCTATTTTTGTTATCTGTGATTTACAATCTTAGGCCGCGGGTAGAGCTTGGGTTTTGCAATCTGTTATTCTTGGGACGTTTTCCACAACATGGTAAAAAGAACTCCTCAATAAGTTGTTTGTTCCATTGTCCTACTGCCTCAATTATATCTGCCACCATTCGAATTCCTCCAGTCGGCTGTGAGAAAGGCTGGAAGCTCGGGGGGTCTGGAACCCAGTTGTCTCCAAAAATCCTAATGTTATTCCCCCTGCCAACTCTCCATCTCCAGCCTCTATTGATTACTTCTTTAGTCCATAATAAGCTCTTCCACCTATATGAAGATCTCAGTCGGTCTCTAGCTTCTAACAAATCACAATTGGGAAAATACTTAGCCTTGAGCACCCGACCAGCCAACGAATCCGGAGTTCTAACCAACCGCCATATTTGTTTTGCTACTAACGATTAGTTGAATAAATGCATGTCATGAAAACCCAAGCCCCCCTGATTCTTTCGCCCACACATCCGATCCCACTTCATCCACGCTAACCCTCGCTTCTCCTATTTCATACTCTACCAGAATTTGAATATCAAGCCCCGAATATCATTACACACCTCCTTTGGTAATCTGACTAAACTCATGATGTATGTTGGAATATACACATTAAATTGGGATATATAAGAGAGCTAATATTTCAACTACCTTTTAGAAAGAAAACCGGACTACATTTTGGGACGGACGCAAAAGGAAAATTGGACCATATTTTAGGGACGGAGGTAGTAATTTGATTAAAAAATTAATATGATAGTCTAGTTGGTAAATAACTAAAATTTATGAAGTTTATAGTAAAGTCAACTAGAGTGGTGGTACAAGAAACCATAAGTGTATAATATCGTTTCAAGTAATATAATCGACAAATGAGTTTGAATTATTAATCCCGTGAGAATTGTAGTTCGGCTAATTCAATTTACCTTAGCCTAAATGAAATAAATAAATTTGTTTTTTAAAAGTTTTTTGAATTTAAAAATAAAAGAAAGTAAAGTGATGACAAAAAAACTTACAATCAAATAAATAAGCGTTGAAACTAATAATGATTTAAAGGTAGTTGATGGATTCACTCCTCTTACCCAAGCAACAATTTCACAAATTTGTTTGATAGTCGAGTAAAACAAAATATATCCAATTAAGTAAATCTGTTTTATTTCTATGCGAATGTCAACCTAATCAACTGCATTAACGAACAAGAACCATTTATGTGACTGTACAAATCATATAGTATATATCTATCTTTTATACAATTCATGTTTAATATTAAAGTGCTAAATTGGTAATTTACATCTAATTTCCTCGTGAATTCACCAACACAATTATAAGGTGATCAATATTATAAAAGGAGAAGAATAAAACACGATAGGAAATATATGTAAAATAGCTAATAGAATAAAAACTCAAAATTTAGAATTAGAATCATCAACTATCTCTACATTGTCGCGATAACGTATAGGGGCCAAATTTTGCAGTTCGCTTGGGGCCTTATTGAGCACATGTCCGGCCATGCTTTGTATTGTATGATTCTTCAGTGAATTTTGCTAAGACTGTGAAGATCCCTGGTGAGTTTGAAGTGAGAGTAGCAAAGGCTATCGAGGTGAAAGTCTGAAAGAAGTGCTTAAATAAATCAATGCTTTGGACATTCAGAATACTGTGGTTGAAACGGATTCATCTCTAGTTTTTGATCCCTTGCTTTGTAATTCAGTTGATCTTTCCCCTTTTGAATTGATTATTGAAGATTGTAAAATTTACGTAAAAGATATGAGAGAGTTAATCATCTCATGTGTTTAGGAGAACTGCGAATCTGGTTACCCATTGCCTAACTCAGGAAGCTGATTCCATGTGAGTATTTTTAGAGTGGTTTTATAAAAAGCGGAAGTTGGGTTGGATGAATCATATGTGGTCTCTTGTCGTTGGGTCCTACATCCTGCCTCCTGGTTGAGATGGGCCACAAATCCCAATTTTGTCCCCATAGAAAACAATTTTTAATCATCTTCCTCCATAAATTGGAACTCTATGATTTCCCTTTCTACTGTACCTAGTCCAAAATCCGTCGGCCATTAACCCCTCTCTCTCCATCCCTTCTTCTGTAAGCAAACAAAAATATGCATTTTACGGAAGTCTGGAAAGAAGACGAATTCACGTTAAAAATTCCTGATTGTTTTTCTCCTTTATGCCGTATGCCAATTCTTCCTTTGCTCTCCCACGGCTAATGGTCCCTTTAGACCCTTGAAAATTGGCTCATTCTCGGATCCACAGTGCACACAGCTTGTAGAATGCATTACACAGTCAAGTTACCAGCTACAGCGACTTACATTATAGTAGAGAGGTTGTGGCAAGCATGTTACAACTTGCTTATAACTTTCTGATGTAAACATTGGCTTTTTAATCTCATACTTTTATTTCTCGTAAATTTGGTCCTCTGTGATTCTAACTCTTTCATGGTGTTTCGGAGCTCTTTGATGTTGCTCAAATTGATCTTCGTACTTCTTCAACACATGAAAAATGGCGTCCTTAAGTTCTCCAAAAAGTGCACATCAATCTTGAATTAACTCTATAACTTTGGCCATTCCACCCCTGAAACTCTTGAGCACAATATCTAATGGCCTCCAAATAGAATTTTTACCTACAATAGTCATATTTACAAAAAATTAGGTAAAATCCGCTCATATATGCTAAATATATATCAAGTAGACTCAAACAAATATGTAAAAACACACTGACAATCAAGTTGTCAACTTATAAGCGAAGTTGCAGTTTAAGAGATGAACATAGACCAATTTTTGCATGGAATGAGGTATTGCTCAACTTGTGATGGTCTAACAATCAAGTTAGTCAAGAATCTAAGCGACTTTAGTGAAATGGCCAATAAATTCTATTGATGCCCGAATCATAGAATTCCATCTATAACATGTTCAAAGAAATACTATTAGTGCTAATACTGAATTTGAGATTGATAATGATATTGATGAAGCACGAACGAAGAATTTTGGATAAGTTTAATAACCAGTTATTGATTGTGACGGGCCTATAAAAGGATTGCCACTAATATTGGAACAAGAAAATTCTACAAAGATAACATCTTAAAGAAGTTCAGAACTAGAACTATAACTAGCACTAGAATGCAACGTAGGAAAAAATATGACTTGATTTCTAGTTTGTGCTTGCATATGCAATAGGTTTATAAAAATGGCATGAATTCCATTTTTCTCTTTCTCTAGGGCGTTCTTTATGTAATCGTAAGGTAGACTTGATTGTCTAACCATTTGGACAACCAGCTGCTGAGCGAGAAATTTTTATTTGGGAGGACAATTTTTATAAGTATAAAAAACGGTGCTTATTTTAGTCCCAATAGAATTTTTCACTTTGTATGGCGTCAATTTCAACCCAAAATAATACTTTTATGTAAACTTGTAATAAACTTATTTACATAACTAAATTAGTTATTTTATTATTTGTTTTTCCATAGAAAACTAGATTATCACTCGTGCGTTGCACGGGAAGATATCACATCAAATAGTAGATAGGTAATTTGACAAAGGGTTAAGTAACACACGGTTAAGCACATTGATATACAATTTATATGACCCCCGCGTTTCTTTACATGACTTAGAATTAATATTTGTGTATTTTAACTAATAATGGAATGGCATTACGTGACCAGTGCAAATCTAACACAACTAATAGGTTTTCAACTTAATATTATTACATTATAAAACCGTAGATGTAATTTTTTACTCGATTGATAAATATTATATAGAAAAGAATAAAAACTGAACACAACGTTTGAAAAAGGGAAGGCCTACAAATTGCGAAATACTTCCTTGTATAATTAAAAAGAATAATATTATTTATTTAAAAAAGGTCTACAAATTATGAAATAACGTTATTTTAATAATATATATATTAAAAAATCTGTGCTTAATAAATTATTTCAATTCCTTACCTTTAATGTATCAAAAGATCACATTGAATTTGTTTGACGTACAGATATCCAAAATGTTGTAAACTCTTCTCAATACTTACATCCAATATTTCGG
>CAVNYN010286641.1:0-32382 GCA_963692815.1 Nyctanthes arbor-tristis | reverse complement strand
TTTACTTTTATACCAGATTTTTCACCCGTGCGATGCACGGACAAAGATATAGTGGAAAGTCATACATCAAAAGTAGTTTAATAAAAATTTAGATACTTGATGTCATAAAAGAATATAAAAATTATGACAAATTTATAAATGTAGTTTGTACTGTAAAAGGAAGTCTTATATTAAATGATGTCAGAGTTTTTCTTACAATAAAGAATTTGTTGCCTACATCTGATCCAAATAGAATTTTTTCCTAAATGATGCAATATCTAGGTCTTGAGATTATAAGTCTTGTGCCACTACATAATATAGTCGAATGATAAAAAATCCGTAACTCCCAGGAATACTGATATTTAACTTCAACTTATGGTAGAAAATTCTAGAGTATCGTATCTCATTCAAGAATTCGGATTCGTAAAGATTTTTAGTGGAAGTTGATGTTAGAATATCATAAAATGATAGCATGGTCATCTCTACGATGCATAGCAATAAGTAAAAATTTAGTTAAAATTATATGTCATGATAAAGAGTTAATTACCCAAAATACCACTATACTTTTAAAAAATTATCTCACATGCCATTGTACTTTAAAATTCACTAAATATGCCACTGAACTTGTGAAAGTGTTATCTCGTTTGTCACTCCGTAAACAACCCATTAAAAATATAACGGACTTGATGACATGGTTAACGGAATTTATCACGTGGCATCTTGACATTTAGTTTTTTAACCGGATGTCGATGGAGTGGCAAATTATATAACATTTTCACAAGTTCAGTGGCATATGAGGTGAGTTTTAAAGTACAATAGTATGCAAGATATTTTTTCATAAGTATAGTGGCATTTCGGGTAATTAATTTTGTTGCATCATTGTTTTATATGATAAATGTATCTCCAATATTAGACGACCGCTTTATGATGCTTAGCAGATCGTATATTGAACCCTAAAATTATTCTTCTACTTTTCCTCTTTAGTCAAATATGTCATTTAAAGAAATCATTTTCTTATTATTTAAGACTATAATTTGATGATGATAATGTAATAATATAACATTAAAAAAATGACATTCTTGTAAGTATGTATATAACTTTAGTCATATAATTGTTGATAATTAAAGTAGAGAGACGTAATTCCTATTAAATTAAATTTCTTGATCTAATTATTGACAGTTAAATATTATTTATCCATTTGTAAGTAAAGTAAAAATTCAGTGACATTTGATACGGATTAATGTTATCATAATTTTTGCTTCTTCTTTTCCTTAGTGACAAC
This sequence comes from Nyctanthes arbor-tristis, assembly GCA_963692815.1. Classification (NCBI taxonomy): domain Eukaryota; kingdom Viridiplantae; phylum Streptophyta; class Magnoliopsida; order Lamiales; family Oleaceae; genus Nyctanthes; species Nyctanthes arbor-tristis. The sequence continues at coordinate 31,121 of CAVNYN010286641.1, read as the reverse complement.
GGAAACAAAAAAATATCTCGGATTCCTTTGTGAGAACGGAAACAAAAAAGTCTCTCGAATAATTGATAAAATAAAAGAGATTCATATAATTCACATTGACAATAAATTTTGATATCACAATTCAAATTGTGGAAAGAGCCAGGAAGAATATTAAAAGAAAATGTAGTTAATTAGATTGAGCTCATATAGAAAAACGTAAAAAAAATATTCACATGGCACAACTCATTTTATTCATATATATATATATATATATATATGCATAATTTCATTGTAGCATTGTAAAAGAAAATAATATCATATTTTATATTATATTCGAGCATATTTTAGATGAAAAGTTGAAAATGAAAATAAAATATAACTATCACTAAGTACAATAAACAAAATTTCTTAAAAGACGAGATGCCAAGATACCAAAAAAATTTCATACAACACCAATGTCATTACCAACGGTGGAATCGAAAAAAGTCTCACTCATGCGTTGCACAGATACGTGCCATCGGATTTATATAACAAAATTAGTAAATATAAAATTTTAATTTAGTATTTGACGCGTTAAATTAATGTTTTATTAATAACATATTAATAGTCACCATTTTTGTATTCGATTAATGCTTTACTATACTTTATTTTTAAATCACTTAACTTATTTAATGTTATTAGTTAAAAGTCTAATAAAATATATCAAACATGTACATATCGTATTCAATCGATACCCATTTAGATAAAAATTCTCATATTTATATAAAAATTACTTTAGACATACCCTTTTTAATTGGATAATACATCGTTTCCCTACATACCCTTTTAACTGTTTCATACTTCATTTTATATTGTGCAACTACCCACTATATCACATTGTTATTTTAGTCTAGCAAATTACAGATGAAATCCTAAAAAAGTAACATGATTTTATAATGACAATCGTTAGAGTTATAGTGTACATTTGCATCAAAATTGACGTGTAAGTTTGTTTTTTAAACCTCATGTCATAAATAAAGTACAATATACCAGTTGGATTGTTTAGAATTACAAACTGATATGCGAATCACAAACCACCACTGGATATTTCTAGTAAAATATCTAAGTATTGAGCATAAATATGATTGCATAACTGAGTCCATAATTTTAGGTCCTATCGAAGCATGTTGTTCAAGTTCACAGTTCCAACCTATATGAGATGGTAATAATTAGCGATCAAACGATCGAATCACATTTAACTATAGAAACTATGAGTCTAGCATCTCACATGTGCATTGTAGGATAAGACTAATTCTAAAAAAATCAATAATAATGTACAATAAAATATTAAACAAATAAGAGCGATTGGATTTTCATAACAAAAGCAGTAAATATACAGTTTTGTTTTAGTATTTGACACATTAAATTAATATCTTATTAATAATATATTAATAAGTACATATTTATGTACTCGATTAATGCTTTATTATATTTTACGTTTATATCATCTAACTTATTTAATATTAATAGTTAATAGTCTAGTAATACGTATGAGTATGTACATACAGGTATTCACTCGATATCCGTTCACATAAAAATTTTCATACCCATAGAAAAATAACCCTCCCAACATACCATTTTAACCAAATAATATATTGTTTCCTCACATACATTTTAATTGGGTAATATTTCATTTTATTTTATATAAATACTCATGTATAATAACACGTTGTTATTTTAGTCTAACAAATAAAAAATAAAATCATTAAAAAAGTAGCGCATATATATAAGCAAATTAGTCTGCGGTCCTGCTAAAAAGTCTATTAATAGGTCTTTTCCGATATTTTATTTCCTGTTACAGTAACTCATGTGGTATTCTTCATTTTTTCAATTTTTTTATATTTTTATTCTCTTTTACCCTATCCATCCAATTTTTTGAAATAAGATTCATTATTTAATTTAATAACTAACACATATTTATCGTTATTTAATTGTTTAAATTATGGATAAATTTGATTATGCAATTATAGATAAGTGTCTATATCATTAAAAAATTTGTAGTTTATAATTGATAAAACAATGAAAATTAATTAATAGAATAAAAAACTTAAATGATAACCCGTGTTCATCAAATAATAATAAAGCAAAAGAAATAAATATGAATGATGAACTTAGTTTATAACGCATGTTCATCGGATAATAAGTTTCTTTTTAGAGATTTTATTTTTGTCTTAGGGCTTGTTTGAAGCTCTTTAAATTTTTAATTTATAAAGTGAATTAATAAAGAGTTGATATGAGTGATGGAGATTTATTTGAAGTTTGAAATGTATGGTGATTATTAAGTAATTGTCAAATCAATAGTCAAATCATAGTAGGTGAATTTATAAAGAGAAAATTTAAAGAGGATCAAACAAGGCCTTAGTTAAACTAAATATTTAATTAATTAAACATATATATATATAGTTAGTTTAGATTAATTGAAAATTATAATGGTAATTTTTTCTTAATATTTCCTGCTATAAATGTTAATAATTACGACAATTTTTATTTAATGGGATACAATTTTTACACACTACAATTTATTCATTTCGTAACTATAGGCCAACAACAAAGTGTGATTTTTGTAAGACTTTTGAATCTCGAGAAAATAAACTTGAAGATAGTAATATAAAATAATGTTCTTCTTCTCAATTAGGCTAATCAATATTAGAAAAAGTCAATTAATATTCTAATAAAAGGGAAAGAAAAATATTCACATTTATGTTTATTCAGGAATTCAATCGGATCGAAGAATGCAATTTGTCAATTCTACTTTTCGTGTAAAATTATAATATTAATTAATTGATTCTTTATTTCTTCCATAAATCCATTTTCATAGGTTTATGAATTTAGAAACGCTGTGGATAAAATGACTCAAAACATTGTAGAAAAACTGACTTATTAATTAGAGTAATAGCATGTGGCAATTTATTTTTTACAAAATAAAGGAAATTTTTATTTTTGATTTTTATAACTTTTTATTATAAAAATTAAAATAGATTGATTATAGTTTTTTTGGTACATATAGGGGAAAGAAGATAGGAGGGGAGAAACATTTATAATTATTAATAATGAGATGACTAATCGTGTCATTTTAATTTTAACTATTTTAGTATATTTGAAAAATTGGTGAGATTTATAAAAAAAAAATGTAGTGTGAATATAATTAATCTTTAAGTATATATGTGGTTAGTAATAATATTTTCTTTAAACGAAAATACGTGAGAATAATAATATATAAATGACAATTATTAACAAATAAAAGAGTTGGCATAATGGTTTAAAAGCATGTTACTCTTAATATGTAGGTTACGAGTCCAATCCTTCACTATTACATTTATAACAATTTTTTATTAAAAGCGACATCCGGTGTTGTATGACATGATAAGAAATGGTGCCAGATAGAGCTTTAGGCGGAAAAGATTTTATAATTATGTCAGATAAAATTGTAATTGAGCTAGAAAACTGTCATTTAATGTATATATATATATATTAAATTAAATGATTAAAAGGAAAAACATAACAATAAGAAAAAATATAATAAATGAACCACTAATTTTTTTATTAATACTTATTTTTTATTTCCTTTAAAAGCAATAAGACCCGATAATATAATCTATATTAGTTTCACACTCATACATTTAAGGACTACTATGTTTAACACTTATACGTTTCATAGACATATTATGCTGAAAAAGTAAAATATAATATATTAGGAGAATATAAAATCATGAAATTATACAATCAGACATAATAAAATTGATTAAAATGTAATATGTAGATAGAGCTCTGAAATAAAAATATTAAACTGATATATAGATAGAGTCTCAAAATAAAAATATTAAATGTAATATGTAGATATAGTTCTGAAATAAAAATATTAAATTAATATGTAGATAGAGTTCCAAAATAAAAATATTAAATTAATTGATTAAAAGAAAAAACATAACAATAAGAAAAAATATAATAAGTGAACCAATAATTTTTTATTAATTCTTATTTTTTATTTCCTTTAAAGGCAATAGAACCCAATAGATCTATATTAGTTTCACACCTGTATATTTACGGACTACTATGTTTAACACTCGCGCGTTTCATGAACATATTATGCTGAGAAAGTAAAATATAATATATTTGGAGAACATAAAATAATGAAATTATGCAATAGTAAATGATTAAAATGTAATATGTAGGTAGAGTTCTGAAATAAAAATATTAAATTAATATATAGATAGAGTCCCAAAATAAAAATATTAAATGTAATATGTAGATAGAGTCTTGAAATAAAAATATTAAATTAATATGTAGATAGAGTTTTAAAATAAAAATATTAAATTAATTGATTAAAAGGAATAATGACATCATCAATTGATTTTTTAAATGAGCCAGACAATGAGCGGGAAAATTATTTTTAATTGAGCCCACAACCAAATTGAGCCAGACAAACGGTCGATTAATATATATATATATATATATATATTTCACTATTCTACTTATTTAAAATTAGGGGCGTAACTAGAAGACTGTCAAAGGGTAGCCGAAATTCGACAATCCCTAAGTGAAATACTTTAAAAAAATTTTAAATATTTCAAAGGGTTGAAAAAATTGATCTTCTTGAAAACAACGGGGAGCCGGGTTGACGTTAAGAGCTTAAATATGAAAATTTGCAAAGTTAAAGGACCCTAAAGGTAATTGATATGTGGTATAGTCAGTAAAATTTGTGATATTAATATAGCCACCCATATAAAAATGGGTGGATGAGGGAAAAACTTCTTATTTCCCTTTTCGCCTTTATATATATTGTAAGGGTAAATTTAACAAAAGGTCTGCAATTTTTGTAAAAAGTAACAATTTCATCTATAACTTTTTTCTAGCATGTAGGCCCCCAACGTTTCAAAAATATGTACAAAAAGTCCCTACATACTATTTTTTGTCAATTTTCATTGTTCACTTTTTTTATAAAGACAATTTTACCTTTTATTTAAATGATTAAAAAATAAGAGCATACAAATTTTAAAAATTTATTTTGATCTCTCTGCCACTTTCTCTCGCACACACTTACATATCTTCATTTGTATATCGTTTTCTCGTCCACCCACTTAACACAAGTGCAACACTCCGTGAAATTTCAAGAATTCCATAGTGGTCATTTTAGGATAATAATTGAATCATTTCTCGAATAATGCTTAATTATAAACCATCGGTTAATGAATTTTGTAATTAGATAGTTAGTTGTGATATTTTATAAGAATTTGAGAATACTTTAGTTTGTTTTGACAAAAATAGAGTGATTGTTTAAATTTATGTCAACTATCCCTATCGCCTAGAAATGTTGTCCAAAAGAATGACTAGGTCCAAGCGGTTAGCGAATTTGGTATAAAAAATGATTGAAGCTAAAATATGGTATTTAATTAGTATATTCAAAAGTATAAGGACCTAATTATATAGTACATTAAGTAGAGGGATTCATTAAGTAATAAATGGAAAAAATCTAGTGACACCTGAACACTTAGAAAAATGCTCACATGACTCAAATTGGAGACCACTTGACATTCTTTTTGGTAAGAAATTCCCCCAAGCTTCTAATTGGACTTATTTTCATTGGCTAATTATAAATTATCTAGGGACAATTGGAGCCTTTTTCATAGGTGAAATCCAAAATTTTTTGGAAAAGAATTAAGAAATTCGTCCATAAATAATGCTAGTTTTAGACCACCATCAAAATACTCCAAAAACACTCTCTTTGTCTCTCAAACAAAGCTCTCTTCATATACACATAGAATCCCTATTTAAAAAGTTACTTTGCTTGAGGAATACCAAGAATTTGGATGTATCTTTCCACCCAAAAAATATCCAAGAATCTTTAAAGAAACAAGATCAAAAGTGAGTAACCAATGTTTTGGTTTCCCTTAGTATGCATAAGTTTTTAAAAAAAGAGCATGTGTTTTGATGTCATACTATGATAAGAAATGAAATGTTTTCTTGCATGCGAATCACTAGTATTACTCTTCTCGTTTTGTATTAGTTTGCTTTTATTTGTTTCTATACTATGACTTATCTAGTGATTATGAGATATAGACGAGTAGTATAATATTTGCTTTGTATTGATAATGTTCTTTGCTTAGAATCCCGATAAGGGTCAACTGATATTATGTGTGGATCCATTTAACATTGTATTGTTATAATCAAGTTGGAATTTGGAAGGTATCATTGCGCGCTACAGTTAGTAAGTAATTCTAGTGCTTGGGCACAACTATGCATTCAAGAGGTTTGTGCATCTTTATGTTTCTTGAACTTGTAAGGTAAAATGATCTTTTGTAACCTTGTGGCAAATCAAAATGTTGTGTTACTCACGGGGTATATTGTACTCACTTCGTATTTATCTATTCTTTTGTAGATGATCAATTGCAATATTTACGAACATCAAGCCGAAGAATAGAGGATGTCTTCGGACTGAAGTAAGATATTGCATGTCGTGGAAACCGATTTGTGGGCGTATTATGAAGGTGCACCCTTGTTCCTAATGTATTTAGGAACAACTTATGACTTCAATGTGTTTTGTGCCTACGACCTTGCACACTTACACTATGAGAAAGTTATGGGATAAACCAATGTTTTTCACTTAGTAAAATAGTCTAGTTAAGAGGGTGATAGTAGAAGAATAAGTATATGTATGGAAACATATATAAAAATATAAGGGGGAGACTTGGCATGTAATGTAAGAATATAAGAAAAACTTTTGTATGGGTTGGGAGCTTAATTTTTCATGTAAAGGCTTCCAAATCCTTTGTTTGGCTAGTTGATCACTAAAACGTTTTTTATATAGTTTATGATGTATGCTTGTTTTCGTATTTAGTTTCAAAACGAACAATAATCCATGAGTCATAAAGCCAAATTAACTTAGGCGTGTAATAAAGTTCATACGAAAGCAATAGTAGGTCACCTTAAAAATATTTCATTGATAGTATAACTCTAGGTAAAGTGGAGAAATCAAAAGAAACAACACACCTTATGAAAATTAAAGAATTTGTTTAATTGGCACGTCTCGTCCCTTGTTAGTATTTTAATTATTTTGAAATCATAGTACAAGAGCTTCCGCCATTAGAACCAAGTAACAACACAATAATAATGATAAAATAATGGAGACGTGACAACAAGCTAGACATACACCTTGGTCAATATATTTGATAACATTTTCTACATAAAATTTCATTGTAAAAGAACTCTAAAAATTTTTAAATTGGTAAAAAAGATTATAAAGGAAATCAAAGGCACTAAATATATTCTCATTAATTTAAAGTAGATTAATAGAACTTTTGAACAAGAAAAGTTATTAAGGGAATAATTGTTTACTAATAGAAGTTGAGGTAAAAATGAACATGAAAATAAAAAATTTGTGATAAATATATAACATATAGTCTAAGAATATTTAATGCAAATAAGTTGTGGTGTAATTGGTAAAACGTGTGGTGTGAATATAGTTTTCCTTCTCGGCTTTTGCTCATCTACATTGAATAGAACATAATAATCCACACCAGTAATTTCCAACAGAAGAAATTATAATTAACAAACAAATAAAAGTGATTGGTAATCCAACAACTTCGCCAGCTTCTAATTATATGGCTGGTTTTCCTCTCATCAAAATTTGAAACCCTATATACATAGAACTCCATTCCCATGCAAAAAATGACCACCCACCCTAACAAATTAAGCTTTACAATTGTCTTCCCTATATCGAAGTACCTTTCGATTTTCATTTGATTTGGAAATTGAAATGGCTGTGCCGAAGGGAAAGACCGTGCTTCTTCTTTTGGTACTTCTGGTGGTTTGCACATTTCGCTCGGAGGCTACTAATGGTCAACCACAAAAGAAACGGTATATCGACTATGAAGATTTAAGAGGAAGCCGTGATGATGGGATTCCATGCGACCGCCGAGGTGGTGATTATGACAAGTACTGCAAACCACGTGCCGTCGCTAACCCATACACAAGAGGGTGCAGTGAACTTGAGCGTTGCCGCCTGGGGAGGAAGATGTTAGGGTATGGTCAGTATGTTGAATTGAATAAATTTTAATATTACTTATAAAGAAAGAGAGACATGCATGTAAAATGTGTGCGTCTCTTATTGCATCTACGTAGTGCATATATATATATGGAAATTATATATTCATTTTTCTATGTTGGAGTACATTATGCTTCACAAAGACTATTCATATTGATCAAGTGAGTGTTCTATGAATTACTTCTAATTAATGTATTTGTAATATTACCTTTGAATCGAGCTAATTAATAAGAAGTCAATTTGTGAGAGCTTTGATCGGTAATTGTTTGATTGATGTTGTGAGTTGTGACAATTAATCGTTCACAGAGTCGACTCCCCCATTTATCTATGGTAAAATAGGCGTTCTCGCATGCATCAACACTAAGCTTTTTTTCAATGTTAAAAATCATTGAAAACTCCAAGTAAATTAAAAAAAAGGAAAGTTATTACATTAATTATAACTAATTTTTCCACCCCGTGCGATGCACGGCTAGAAACAACTGGTGAAAGACATAATGATAGGACAAAATATATCATTACTGGAACGGAATAAATTAAATAACATTAGTAAATACAATTTATTACAAAACTTGAGACCTTTTTTGTACGCAATATTTGCTATTGAATTTGTCGGTTTAGCCTTCTTATCACAAATCATCTTCAATTCTGAATGGTTGTTCAATACACATATATAAAACAACTGGACGCATTCGACTCTTGACATTTGCTTTTGCTAGACTTTGTCATGTAATCTAAATATCTAATCCATTAAAATTCTATTCATTAAAAATGATAGTAAACGAAGGTGAAGAATTGAATATAAAAGTAAATATAATATGAATACCTTGGGGGTGTTAGACCCTAATAATACAAAAAAAAAAAAAAAAGGTTCTAACCCATTTTGAGCTTGTTTGATTCCCTTTATTTGTCTAAATTTGGTGAAATTATAATGAGAAGAGATGTAGAATCTGTATTGAAAATGTAAAAATATTTGAAATATATAGTTGTAGTTAAACAGTTATCAAATCAAATATCAAATCAGTGGTAGGTAAAATTATAAATCTGTAGAAGAATAATGAAAAATAATGAGAATCAAACAAGCTCTTTTATTCGTTAATGCGCTCTAATTAGTGCTCTCTAAATTACTACCTATGTGTCTTTTTTATAAATAAATATACATATATATATATATAATAGATTAATTCAGTTAATCATTCCACATGATTGACAAAGCAAGACATTTTCTCTTTGCTAGTTTCTATCAAAAGGAGCTCTAAAGTTACAAATTTGATAACTACAAATAAATTATAGATCAACTTTTACTATGTTGTCTCTTACTTACAACGGTGCTTTGGGACCAAAGTATGGGTTTTTTGGGATATCATAGAATTGTTTTTGATAATATGGACTAATTAAACGTGCTTAACATAATCACCCTAAGCAATCCAAGGTGCAATCCAAGTTCTTCAATTCCTGCTAAAACTGCGACGTCAATTAACACCTCAATGTAAAGATAAAATTGTAAAGTTTACCCACAGCCTATTGTATCAAGCATCAGATTGGTCATTAATGGCCCAAATTTCCAAAAAAATCTCTGAGCAAACTCTAGGCTCTAGCATTTAAATAGTCTAATCCTCTCATTTCAAAAAAAAAAAAAAGGTCTAATCCTCAATTAATATGAGACAACTTTGGACTTAACTTTTTTTCTCAACTTGACCATCAGTATTTAAATTCCTTGTTAGTACTTGAGTCATCTATGAGGTGCACGGATAAATCCAGGTCTTCTTGTAATTATTCATATTAGTCATTAGATGACCCAAACTATGAGATAGTACTCCAAATAATCTCCATCTCCAATGTTTAATTAATCTAAATCTCAATTATAGATTTTGTCATATAAATGTAATGAAAAAAGGGAAAAATACAATGGAATTTTCCAAAAGTATTTTTTTATTTTAACCATTATTACAATATATCTCTGTACATGATCAAACTGGGCTTTGATATGTCATTTCCCATAAACACATCCTTCAGTTCTTGATCCACTTTGCTCTTGTGTTCATGATCAGTTCTTGATCTAGTTTGCTATTCACAGCTTTTCACTGCCAACCTGCAACAATAACATACCTACAGAATAACTTGTTATGATTACTACATTAACCGAGGGAGGATTGTCATTGAACACAGTTTGTTTAAGTATCAATTCTATTATCATCAATAATCATTCCAAAATTCTATTTGCACTGCAATCTCACGAAATATTCTAATTTTGTAATGGATCGAACGTCAACTGAGACTTCTCAAGTAGTAATTGTAGCCTCTCTTTATGAATTCTAGTAAGCTTCTCAACCGTTAAAATGTAACACCCCGCCAAAAAAAAAATCAACAATAAATTTGGTGACATAATAATTATTTTGCCAACAATTGGAATAAATGCTTGAATATTTCATTATTCGTGTTCCTAGATTGGAAATTTATTAACCAAATACATAGATTGGTAAAATCATCCCTTAGATACAAGGTGCTAAATTTGCCAAATTAAGGGACAGTTGTTATTCTTGTAATTACCAAATTGCCAAATCATAAAACATGTGATTTTTTTTTGTAATTAATAATGCTAGTTTTAACACTTATCATGTTTGTAAATAAGGAAATTGCTACTTTTGCCAATTTTTAAGGCATGTGTTATTTTTGTAATTAATGGTGGTGTTAGTTGTGCCAAGTGTTAAGACACTTGTTAATTTTGCAAGTATAAAAAGGCCAATTACAAGGGAAATTCACTCAAGTTTTCTCCAAGCATTTTTCTCTATCCCAAAATAATTAAGGAAAATTCGTCCAAAATTAGATAAGGCCATAAAACCCTAAGCAAAACCCCCTAGAACACTTCTTTTTCATATGAAATAAAGTCCTCTCATTTATATAAAGAATCCCCACTTAAAAGATCACTTTAATTGAGAAATATTAAGATTTTGAAGGCGCTTTTCCATCTAGAATTATTGAGTAACGCATGTCTTGATATGCATTTAAATTGCTTTGGCATTCTCTCGTGAGTAATACATGTATTGGTTCTATCTCTTGGCTCTCTCTTTCAGCTTTTTCCCTCTTTTGGAACTCGTACATCCCTTTAATTGTATTTGGCCTTTGATGATTGACGGTGCACCATTGCTTTGAATAAACAATTGTTCCTTACTCTTGGACATCGCTAGTGGCGCTATCTACCCGTTTTACATTGCTTTGTGGTAATCTTTGTGACATTATGGTCTTACTATGTGGTCTTAGTCATTTTGTATATTTGTATCGTATGATTTACGAGTAGAAACTAAACTAGTGATGTGTCCGAGCTTTGTATCTTTGTATCTTTGTCAATTTGTAATCTTTTTTACATTATTTTGCATGGGCCAATACATGTTATTTACTGAGTAATTTGTACTCACTTCTCATCTTCTACAATCATGTAGTTATTGAATTTAGAGCATTATGGTCGGATTGTCCCAAAGGTAGATAAGATACATGTATGTGATCGAGATTTTGGTGTGTAGCCGAGGTTCCATTGTGGGTAGCTCACAAAACACTTAATTATCAGAGTGCGTAGTGAAAGCGTCTCAATACTTTTTAATTGTATTTGTAAAGTCTCGCCTTCAAAATTTGAATCGAGATATATATATATATATATATTGAAATGTTTCCGCTACTGATATTTTGAGATAATAAGGTAATAGATTTGGAGGTGTGACAAAACATGCATTGGAATCCCTAGCGATTAATATCTCCAATTAGAAACTCTCAAAAACCAAGGATAAGGTTTTAGCTTCTTTTAGGTTTAACCATGAACATCCAGGTTGCTGCTATATTAAAAAATAAATTAATTTAAATAAATCAGAACTTTTAAGAGCTATCACAAAGGTAGATGGATATCTATTTTCTCTAAATTACAACACTTAAGACGCATAGTATGGCACACCCTCTAGAATTTTTATACTTCTCCTCAATTAATATAAAATGTACTAAAATGTTGTTCAATACTCATAGCTTCTGATTGAATACTCATAGAATTAACATATGAAGAATGTATGTATTTCTAGCTCTATGTAGTATGTACCATGTGATAATCTAATTGCTCCATATGAGTTGTTTGATGACATTAGTCCATTGGCAATTATAGCATGGATATAAGCATCAATATCAGGATGACTTCAAACAACTCCACCATGTGAATTAACTGCTTCAAGTTGCGAGGTTACTAACATGCTTATTAAATTAGCAAGCATTCGATAAATAAATTTAATAAAGAGGCCAACATAATATAAAAAATTTAGAAAATGAACTTAGCTTTTAATCTTCTATCTGTCGAGCATCACCCAGCCACAAAACCTCTTAAGAAAAGAAATTAAAAAATAAAAAGAGAGAAAAGGAACCAAGGAAGGCTGAGTAAAGTTATAGAATCACAAACAATAGTAGTCATCTTCCAAGGAAGGTCGAGAAAATGTACAGAATCATAAACAATAGAAGTTATCGTCCAAAAATTAGCTTCCAAAAAATGCTTAATTTGGTCTTAAGCTTTCAAAGATGTAGAGTATATGCTCCTGCATCTTTAAATCATTTATTTTTTAATAGTATAAATATATGCCTTACTATAAAAAAAAATTAAAAAAATGTAATCATCTACTTTGAATGGATTAGTAAATCAGTTATCTTAAAGTATCGAGTAAAACTAGTTAGCATCATAGTCAAAGTTGCAACCAATTGAAACATTCCAGAATCAAGCCTTCAATATATGGCATATTAAAAATCACCAACATGCATTACTACAACCGCTCTCTTATGCACAACATCTCATGGGAAAAGAAATAAATTTCATCTGCAAAAAGAAAGCTAGACAGTTAAGAGTCCGTCTGGTTAAATTTATAAAGTGGATTTATAAAGAGAATTTATAAAGAGTGAAAATGAGTGGTAGATATTTAATTAAAATTTAAAATATATAGTGATTGTTGAGTAGTTGTCAAATCAATAATAGGTGAGTTTATAAATGAAAAAAATAAATTAAAACAAACAGGTTCTAAATTAAGTACCTCAAGAGAATTCGGATCCAAAATGGTGACGGTTTCAAAAATGTTATTTGTACACGTTAGTTGTACTCTATTTGTACAATTTAAATGAAATACTGGTTTGGTCAAACATGGAAAAGGCTGGTGGCCATCAAAAGATGCAAAAGTTGCAGCTGCTTTGAAACTCAAAATATCACGAGAGAGAAAAAATGGCACAGAACCCAATTTCAAATTAATTCAAACCAACCACAATTCAGTCATTCGGTCGCTTTGTCTCTTGGAATTTGCTCTTAGATTTTCCTTTTGAATTGTGTTATTTGAACAAATACACATAAAAAAAAATTCTATAAAGATTTAGCACATAATACAATTTTATTTTTCAACACATCACATTACTTATTTACCAACCCTCATCAATTATGACACTTGTTTATTTTGTCACCATTTTTGTTTCTTTTATCCAATTAGAATTTTCCTTTACTTTTTCCTACATCAAGAGTAATTTACTAATTTTTTAACCCTTGTTTGATCCTCTTTATCGAAACATATTATAATCTCACTTATCATTAATTTGACTACTAATTTAACTACTCATTTATAACTACAAATTTTCAAACTTTTATTAAATCTGTATAACTCATTTCACATCTTCATAATTTCTCTTTATAAACAACTACTATAAATTAAATCAAACAGGCACTGGCTATTAAAGGTAAAATTTCTACCGAGATTAATAACAGTTGATCAATAATTTTTTTCCTTCAACTATTCACGCCCTCCTTCCTTATAGGGTGTGTAACTTGTGCCATAATGTCGCTTGCCGTTGAGAAAGATGACGGAATTACACTTAAGATGATGTTTCATTATGATAAAAGAAAGCTCGCTGCCAGGGATAAGTAGACTAAATGCACGCTGTTTAGAAGCATTTGTTGATTTGTCTCTTAAAAATTTTGTAGAATCAAATGTTAATGGCAAACCTTTGTAACCTTTGTTTGATAAAACTAGAAACAATTAATAAGGCATAATTCACTAGAACTTTATGCCAAACAAGTCATTTCACATGTTAATAAAGTATGTTAATACAATCCAATGAATTATTACTAGCTAAATATGTTTCTCAGAAAACAAAATACATGAAATTCTTGCCCCTAAAGATCTTTTTTTGCAAAGTAGTCTCCAGTAGAGTAAAAAATGTGAATGACATAGCAAAAACCTTCATGAACATGTTATAGGCAATGCATATAACGCTTAATAGCCACGTCAATGGTACAAAGACAAAAGCTAAAACGTCTAGAGATCACGACTATAAAATTATAATAAGCACCCATACAGAAATTTTGACAAAATCTCCTCTATAACTACAATTTAGCCAACTTGTATAACTCACATAAATCACCTCATTTGCATAAGAGTAAACAATATAAAACACAAACACAGTTCCTATTTAGTACAAACTACTAACCAAGTCAACGAAAAGACAAGTGATCATTTCAAAATAATGATAGTGCCCTATCATCATTACTAAGGCGATCATCACACCAAACCATTCTTGCCAATGCTGCTACTTCTATTGACTACCTTTGTTTGCTCCCTACACAACCAACGAATCAGATTAAGTCAAATTAATTGAGAACTTAAATTCTTTAGAAATAACCTACAATGTATCTTTAATTTAAAATTTTAAAAAAACATTTACAATGTAAACAATTTGAGCCACAAAAAGCATATAAAGAAAAATGCGATAACGTCTTTACCTTATCAGTTGGGCGAATGCCATTGTCTTGACAATATGCTCCCTGAAGAAGCATCGGTATTGTTGTGAATGGGAGGTTCATTCCACCTACAGACTGGGGATTAACTCCGTAAGACGGATGCCAGTTTGGAGGGTATAAGGCCTACAACAAAAAGAAATATTTTAGTGCATCCAATTTAACAAGTATATTTATTTTAAGTAATCTACTTAACCCTACCACCACTTGTGGCTCCTGCGACTGTATCGGTTGATGTAGCAAGTTAGGAGGTTGAGCTATAGTAATAGGCTGCACAACCAAACAATTCCAAATTAACCTTGACACAATACTTTTAGGATTTATTATATAGAGTTGTCAAGTAAGACTGACCATGATCTGTTGAGTCGAGGACTGTCTTGTGACAACAAAGTGCATCTGGTTACAGTTATGCGGAACCACGGCAGGCTGTAACAATAAAAATTTAGTTCTATGTGCCGCAATCATTTTTCAATAGCAAATCCTAGGTAAGAAAAAATAAATAAAAAAGCACCTGAGGCAAGCTAGACTGTGGAATTGCTGTCTTGTCTCGTGGCTGGTCATTTATTGGAGCAACACAGCCAATTTGCCCTTCTCCTTGGCTTCCTTGCAGACCACTAGTTCCCTTTTGCTTGGCCGATGCCTATCCATTGTTGAACATTGCGTTCAATTACATGCAATGATTAATAAACTTGATAAAATCATAGGGGTCTAGTTCTCTAGAAGAAAATATGGCTGTTTAGTTTTAATTAAAATACCAAACTGTCTCTAAGTGCATTGAACATTTTGTGTATATTTAGCTTCTAATAAAAAATGGAGAACTTAACACCCCATATTAAGAATGATATTTTAATACTTCATAATAGCTCACAGTGAAAGCACAATGTATCATTTATCTAAAACGAGGCAGTGAGATTAGATTAAGCTAAAAAAAGGAAAATCTTCCCGAGAATTATTGCTCTAACATTGCGTCATTCATTCATTTATTATTTAACACCAAAACTATTATCTAAGACTTTTCAAAAACACATGAAATGCATGTCCTAAAAAGCTATCAGAATTCAAGAAGCATCCAAATTGAACTACCAGGATTCAAGAAGCATACAAATTTCACCTGCTATAGATTAATTACTCAATTTTCAGCTACATTCCACTTTCTTATTTTCAGTAATATGTGTATATTTTTTCAGCATATTTTACCACTCTCTGGAGACCTTTTAGTTGTATATTATTCAGCCTATTTTTGCATTACTTGGACAGGAAACACACATTTTTTAGATTGAAGAATATATAATTGCACATATTAGGCAACCAATAGTACTAAGTGAGAAAGGATGGAACGCCGTTCTTACCTTCTTCGAAGGGGTACTCTCCTTCATCGTCATACTCGTCATTGCCATCTAAGAATGGAGATCGCAGTTGCCCGACACCATCCAAATCCGCAGCATGTTCTTGTGAATTCACCGAGTCTCGCCTTTCCATAGTGGGTTTGTTCATGTGTGTTCATAGAGGGAGACTTTCCATCGTTAATTATTGCCTATTCCGTCAACCCCAGCCGTCGACACCACCAAAAATCCCATCGTCAATTCATAGCCATTTCTCTGCACATGCTGAACTAAAACCTAATTTTTTCTCCCAATTCGTGATTCCCAAATCTGAATGGACGTGGCTTTTTCCATTTGAAGTGATAAATTCTCACTTTAGCAATTTATCGTGATATTTTGTTAGCTCATTTCTCACGGTATTTTGCGTTTGTAATGGAGCCGCAATTTGCTTCGTTTGGTGGCCCACCAAACTTCTCCTCTCTCCATGTTAGACCAATATTTTAATTGAATTGTACAAGTTTTGTACAAATAATGTGTACAAGTAGCAAAACTCGCGAGGGTTTCGGTACTTTCTCCTTAATTCATCCATCCCCTCATTAGCTCTCTAATTAAGCAAAATCCCATTAAAAGAGAAAAATAAAAAAATAAATCCATAATTGACAATATTAAAATGTAAAGTCTAGAGCAACATTCTCTTAAAAAAATAATGCACGGATTGAAAAGCCTAACCAATTTATTTTGCTCAAGAAAAACCCATACCTATCCATTTGCAGTTACTCGTATGGCCGAACCAAAACAAAATAAAAAATTAATACAAACCAAAAAGAAAAAGAAAAGGATAAATGGAAAACCGGTTACGCCCTCGTCGTTGTTGTTATCGGTAAGCTGCTATCCATTTAGCCCATTAATTCTTGATCTTTGATAAATTGAAACTACGTGGGGCCCAGTCTACTGTATTGAATACCGAAACTTTAAACATCGTTTGCTGTAACAATATTAATAATTAAAAAAATAAAAACAAAATGGGCTGATAATGACAACTATATAGAAGATACTACTACTATTCTCAAACTCAACTGTTTTAGTATATTTAGTATATAGTATAGATAACACATTCTATGATACACAATACTTAATAAAGCTTTAATGAACAAATTAGACAAACATGGACAAGTGAATGCACCTCCAACTATCCTGCCACGTCAGCTAGACGTGGCCTACTACGTGATGGATAGAGAATAATACTTCTTATTATATAAAGACTGACTATTTTAGCTTATGGAACAACATGGTACGCAGGACAGACCAAACACGGATCTAAAATTTCTATAGGTATAGATTTTAAATAATAATAATAATAAGAACAAAAATAAAATAAAATTTTGACATGCCTAACTTGGTAGAAAAGTAATATGGCTGACTATACACACACACACATGTATATATATTAATGGCACAAGAGCAAATAGAAACAGAATACAGGGTCGGACATGTGGTTAATAGGACCCCAATCGAAGTTCACAAAATAGGTCCATATAGTTACCGATTTTTTTCTTTTTCTTTGCAAAAATCTAGAAAACCAATAATAATATTCTTTATTATTTAATAAAATCAAACAAAATCAACAATACAAATTTAAAATGCCAAAAAAAGGAAAAAAAAATAAAAAGAAATTGCATGAAATTGGGCCCTGAGCACAGGCTTGTTGAGCTTGTTCTCAGTTCAATGGCAATAGAATGTCCCTTTTGCATGAATGATGGAGAGTAGAATGGAAAAGAAAACAAAGGTAACCTATGATGCAACCTTTGCTTATGCTGAATTCAATTAATTTTTTACTATTATTATTATTTTATTTTTTTGAAGTTTTTGAATTTTTTTTCTTTTCAATATGATAAACAAGAAAATAAAAGGATAGATTTGCCAGAGTTTAGAGTCGATCTCTGACACTAAATGATAAGGACCCCGTCGGTATATTGACCGTCGATTCCCACAACGAGATGGAGTCACTCAATAAAGCTAAAAACTGATAAAATATGGATAGAATTTATTATAGATTCAAGAAACTAACTCAAAGTAAACTAAGCTGTAATAATCTTTAACCCCAATGAGATGGGGCAGGGATCTATTGTCTCGGAAGCCTGTCCCCGACGATGTTCCCCCAATAAAAAGACTCCGCATCAGCATGATACTACACCTCAACAAACAGACTTAATAAGCAAGACTGAAGAGATGTTAACCTCAATTTCTTATTTTTCTCTCTCTTCATTCACCCATATATTAATTAAAAAAAAAAGCACAACTATTCACCTCCGAATTTATTCCATGGGACAATTTTTGATAGAACTCCAACTGGCCAGTGCCAGAGACAGTGAGACAAGATTAAAGTCAATTAGAATTCTAAAAATTCTGAAATCTCATAAAATTTAGTTTATAAAAAATTGAATTTCATTACAATGAAATTACAGACTTTAAAGATGGAAACTCTGAATTCCTACATTTTATAGAATCCTCATCATCATCGATGACATCGCGAACACAGTGGATAACACACTTGTGCACAGGAAATCGAGCACTGGATGAGAATTCAAAAGAGGTACACAATTGGGTTCATTGAAGCAGTTTAACTTTGTATTTGTCAGAAATGTTGAAGGACTAGAGCATCAAAGGAATTAACTCGATCTGGGTGGTGACAGTCATGAGGAGTTATGCAGGGATCTGCATTCTGGTACGGTAAGTCTACTCTACTAGAGCAAGTGAATGAATAGAATGAGAGGGGACGGGGGAGAGATGTGGGAAATGAAAGTGACGGGTGCTTCTCTTTGTTAAGTCCACAGTTTGGTGACATGGTACATTGTGCTGACTTGGCCTCTTTTCATTGGCAGATAGCTTAGGAAATAGGTCTCGAAGTAGTAGATGTGAACTCATTGAGATGTGGAATCACCCAATGAGATGTGGAATCAAACCCAGATCGGAAGAGCACACGTACAAAACACATAAAATGATTAGCCCTTGAAGTGGTTGTGATGTCGTAACAACATAAGAACAAACACAGGAATGGAGGAGAAATATTTCTCCAAGTTGAAATTTTTCATTCATCAAGGATACATGTCTAAAGTAATGTGATATAATGTCTATTGGTCATATTTATACTAAGACATGATTTGGAGCAAAAAGGATTGCAAAGAAAATAAGAAAAATGAAGAAAAATTCAAAATTCGAAAGTATTCCTCATCCGTACAGAAAATGGATGTTCATTGCGGCCGTAATTCTTTAGGCCTGTAGACCCACAATAGGAACAAAATTAAAAATTTTGACCTATTGTGGCCGCACTCTGAGTCGCACCGAAAATCCAGTGGCTACTGACCTGTTGAACTCTAAAAGATTGCACCCACAATAGGGCACCATTGCGCCTGCAATGTGAAGTCCTTGAGGTTCCAAATTTGACCTATATCAGTCCAAAACATCTTTTTAATGTCTGTTTTGACCCTCAAGCTCAATTCTTAGTGACTCGAATCTTTTGCCAACCAAATAGATTGACTTTGACCCTTCTTCAATGATCCTAAGTCGTAAACTCTCCGAATTCAACATTTACAATTTAATTCCCAAAATTTATAACAAGCTCCAATTCTACAATGCTGCTACAAGAAGGCCTCCAAAGCTTCCAAAATACTCTCTTTGAGCCGCTAGTTCAGAAGTCTCATGAATTTCAATCCATTTTAACATCGAGTCAAAAATGAGGTTTATCCTAATCACATTATTACTCTTTATATAGTCATAGATGTTATATCAAATGCATAAGTAGTTAATTTTATAGCACATGCTATTGTGTGTATAGATGTGCGAGAGGATTTTCAACTCCACAAGGTGTTCCCTAAAAAATCCACATAACATGCAACTATTTATACACACACATCACATCGAACATGAGGCATCATAAGTGCTAGAAAATTTTCATAGAATACTTAGATAAAAAATCCATCGTTTACCCCCATTTTTGTATAGAATCACTACTAAAAATAAGTATATTTCAGTGACAGCAAAATCCGTTGCTAAAGCTTGGATTTTTGATGGAGAAAGGGCTGTCGGAAATGCGGTCGGTAAAGGTTGCATCGCTGAGGACGGAAGGTGATATCTATTGGAACTTTCCAATGGACATCAAAGAAATAATCATATAAAATTTTTTTCTCCAACCCTACCCGCGAACCCAACCCAAGCCATTAGCGCCCGAGTCCATAAATCCGCTGCACACCCATGTTCAACCCACCAACACACGTGCTAGCCAGCGCCTGAACCCATATACCGGCGAATTAAATCCTTCCCTAACGCAAAAGTGAGGATTCTAACCTTGAACCTAGAGGTTTAAGAGTAAAGCCTCAACCATCAAGCTAATATATTCTTGTTAATTTATTGCCCCAAAATGTATATAACGTATCCTCGAGTAATTTTGTTAATTTGAAAATGACGAATTTTCTTTCTTAAACATTGGACTTTATATATTATATTTTTTTTGAAACCGACTTTATATATTATTTATTATTTCATTAAACTCTATTATATTAAGTATGTCATTTATACTCTAAATTTATTTGTGTGTGTCATTAAATATATTGTTTCGCCCCGAGTTTTCTACCTTATAATATATTCATTGTTAATTAAAACTGAAAAAATAGAAGAGGGAAATTTATTGGATTCTATTAGCAAGAATTTGATTTATGTGAACTGTGTGCTCTTCCGATCTTTAATAAAAAAATTTATTTACAATCATTGTTTTAAACCTTAACCACAAAATAACCAAATAAAATCTTCATCAATGACTAAAGTTTTTGTTTTATATAAATATTTTTTCATTGGGTAAACCACATTACCATTAAAATTTATTTCATATTATATTTTTTTACAAATGAATTGTCGAACATTATCTGAATGTATGGAATTGGCCTTTTTATAGGACAAGTGTAGAGTCATATGTGCAAATGGAGCAAGGAAATGTCTGTGTGCGCACATGCCGCACATATGTCCAGCAATAGTTGGGGGAAGGACATCTAACTACTTTTTTTTTTAATGAAAATGCGATTTTTTATTGAAAAACGAGAGAACAAGACACACCTCGTGAGCCACACGTGGCAAGACAGACTCAAGGCAATGTAAGAAAATGTAAGCCTCGCGTCAACAAACATAAAGACACGAAACAGACACAAACATAAAGCACCAAATCTGACCCCCCAACTACACAAATAGGGCAATAGGAACTTAGATTTGAGCCCCAAACACAACAACAGAAAGCAAACACATTAAAGAAAACATACAACAGACATCAAACAAAGACAAAAGAAAAACAAGGCAGAATGCAGAAGACGTCCGAAAAGCAACAGCACCAAAGCAAGCGATACCCACCACCGCCTCGATCGTCCATGCGCCTGGAGCAAATAATGGAATGAAATCGATGTCCTCTGCCTTCAAACTCTCATACCCCAGTCGATTCACAGGAGCATTGGTAAAAACAAGGAGATACGCCTTGCCTTCGTTCTCAGGCTTCTTGAGTATAAGTTTCCTCCCCAGTTGGCGTTTTGGAAGGAACGGATTGAGTTTGGAGTGGATAGTGAAGTCTTTGAGCACGTCCATCAGGACGGAGTCGGGTATGAGTTCATGGTGCCCATCAAGAAGTTCCTTCTGAATTCTATAACTACAATTGTCGTTATATATATTGAGATTCCATGTTTGACGTTTACCTCTGTTCCACGCCAATTAGTGTTCATTGTAAAGATTGTTCATGTTTGTTGTTGATTTTTTTTTTCTTTTTTTTTTAAATAACTTCTTTATAATGTATGTTTTTCTAACTTTAGTTTGTACTTTTAATTACGGATACAAAACATCAGTTTCTATTTCATATCTAAGAGTTGCTGACAGTTAATAATACTTTTCTTTTTTGGTGACATTTTTAAATTTAGAATAAAATTTTATATATCAGTTAACATGTTTTATATATATTTCTGGCCATCCAAAAATTAATGTATATTTATTATAGAACATTGTGCATATTAAAACATGTTAATAAAGCAATTAGAGAATTATTATCGTAATCAAAAAATAAAAATTATCTCAAACTTATCAAAAAAGTTTTAATTAACAATACTAAGTATAATAAAGAAGGAAAACTTTCAAGATTTACATAGGAGAATTAAAATATTTTGGGTTTTTTACACCTACCGTCCCCAACCTTTCATTTTTTACGGATTACATCCCAACCTTTATTTTTCCTTCTGTACATCCCCAACCTTTAAAGAATCCCCAATTTCGTCTCTGGTGACGGAAACCATCAAATTCACACATTAAGGCCAGGGGCATTTTTGGTAACATACAAAAAATTAATATTTTAATTTTAAAAAATAAAAAAAGAAAAAATGTGGAGAGCCCCCTCCCATTTTGCCATTTCTGCCAGCTAAATGGCTGCCGAAAATGGCAGCTGTGCTTGCTGTCGAAAATGGCAGCAAGCACGTAGGGAGACTCTCCCCCCTTTGCTGGCTGCAAAGGGGGGGAGAGTCTCCTCCTTGTGCTTGCTGTCGGTATTTCCCCATGCTTACTGCCATTTTCAGCAGCAAGCACAGTGGTGGGAGACTCTCTCACTTTTTGCTGCCGTTTCCGGCAGCGGAGGAGTCTCCCCTTATGCTGCCATTTCCATTGCAGCAGGGGAGGAGACTCCACCCCTTTTTCTGCCGTTTCTGGCAGCGAGCCCCCCTTTATTGCCAATTTCGACAATGCTTGCTGCCAGAAATGGCAGAAAAATAGGGGAGAGTCTCCGCCCGTGCTTACTGTCATTTCTGGCAGCAAGCACAGCTTGTAACAGCTCACGAAAATTTAAAAATAAAATTTGTCAAATTATAAGATATATGCTATTTTTGTTATTAAGGGGTGCTAGTTTTGCCAAATTTATAGGATAATAAGTGGTTGTTATTTTTGCCATGTGTCTAAAGACACATATCATTTTAATTAAAAAAATGCTAGATTTGCCAAGTGTCTAAAACACTTGGTAGTTTTACAAATTATGGATTTCAATTGCAATTTCAATTCAATTAATTCCTAACACCTGTCAAAAGCTAAGATTAGTCACCAAAATTCATCCAACCTTTTTGTGAGGTGGAGAATACCAATTAAAACTCCTCAAAATACTCTCTTTACACTTAAAAATAAAAGCCCTCTCCATATATATATATATATATATATATATAGAACCCCCGCTTAAATAACACATTTTGAAGGCAATCTTTCACCGAGAATTATTCAAAGAATCCTTGAATCAAAAGGTGAATAACGCATGTCTTTGGCTCTATCTTTTTCTATCTCTTGGCTCTCTCTTTCGGCTTTCTATCTCTTTTGGAACCGTTCCTCCTTTAATTGTATTTGACCTTTGATGATTGATGGTACACCATTGCTTTGGATAAATGATTGTTCCTTACTTTTAGGTATCGCTAGTGGCGCTATCTATCCTTTTTTAATTGTATTTGTAATGCTTTGTGGTACTATGGCCTTGCTATATAGTCTTGGTCATTAGTACATTTGTATTGTATGGCTTACGGATAGAGGCTGAACTAGTGATGTACCCGAACTTTTATCTTTGTCATATGTTGATTTTTCTTGCATTGTTTTGTGTGGGCCAATACATGTCATTCATTGAGTACTTTGTACTCATCCTCCCCCTCTCCTCATTTTCTACAATTATGTAGGTATTAAATTAAAGATTTGTGGCCGGATCATCCCAAGGATGGAAGAGATACATGTATGTGATCGAGGCTTAGGTGCGTGGCCGGGGTTTAGTTGTGGTTGACCGCAAGAATTATTGTAAAATAATATTAAATATAAGAGTGTTTCAATTATCTTTGTAAAGTCTCGCTCTCGATTGTAAATGGAGATATGTGTTTAAATGCTTCCGCTACCGATATTTCAAGATAACATCGTAATAAAAATTAAGGGCGTGACACAGCCGCCATTAAAAGGCTGCTGGAAATGATAGAAGGCCCCCTTTTTTTCTTTTTTAGATTTTTTTAAATTAAAATATTAATTTTTTGTATGTTACCAAAAATGTCTCTGACCTTAACGGGTGAATTTGACGGCGTCCGTTATCAGGGACGAAATTGGAGATTTCTTTAAAATTTAGGGATGTACAGAAGGATAAATAAAGGTTGGGATGTAATACGTAAAAACATGAAAGGTTGAGAATGCTAGATGTAAAAATCCCAAATATTTTTAAGGTGATTCAAAAGTTTCTGATTTTTTATCATTGAATAGATATACAAAGATTAATAAAAACATAAGCACGTCATGTTTAACTTAATTATTAAATGACTAATTTTGAATTATCTC
Organism: Nyctanthes arbor-tristis; assembly: GCA_963692815.1. Taxonomy (NCBI): domain Eukaryota; kingdom Viridiplantae; phylum Streptophyta; class Magnoliopsida; order Lamiales; family Oleaceae; genus Nyctanthes; species Nyctanthes arbor-tristis. The sequence goes on along the minus strand of CAVNYN010286641.1, from coordinate 6,589 downwards.
CTTCAAGCTTATAGTTCTAAAAAAGAGCGTGGTAATTAACCCGTCAAAATCTCAAAGATATATAAGTAATATCATATTTTCTGCTTAATTAGTGTATCAAAAATCAAAGACATTTCACTACAAGAAAATGTACGATTGGCAACGGAAATTTCCGTTGCTAAACGGGTCAATCTGTGGCTAATAGACTGTTAGTAATAGAAACGTTCTGATGCTAAATCCCTTTCTTATTCTATGGTGGCTAATTTAGCTACAGATTTAGTTTTCTGTTACCAAATTAGTAACAGAGAAAGTCGTTACTAAATTACCAACGAGATAAAAGCGTTACTAATTAACAACAAACTTTTGTTGCTAATTCTGTTATTAATCATGAACTAGAATTTTGAAAGAAAATAATTCACCCTATTGCTCCTGTGAGGATTCGAACTCTAGTCTTGATAGTTGGTGAGTAAAGTCTCAACCACCAGGCTACTATATATCTTTGTTAATATGTTGCCCTATACTTTATATAAAGTATGTTCTCGTAATTTTCTCTCACCATATTCGTTACGAAATTGTTGGTAATCCGTTACTGATACTAACAAATTATTTCTGTTACTATTTAGTAACATATTAGTAACGAAAAACTAGCAACATAAGTGATTCCGTTACTAGATCGGAAGAGCTATACACGTTCCGTTACTAATACGTTACTATTCTATTGCTAATACTAACAAATTTTTTCCGTTACTATTTGTAACGAAAAAGTAGCAACAAAACATTCCATTACTAATTCCCAGGCAATTCGCGCTCCGTTACTATTTTGTTGCTAATAGTAACGGAATTGGCTCTGTTACTAAAATTTTGTTGCTAATCTTGCATTTTCTAGTAGTTTTTTATTGGCTTCGACCCAAAATGCATTTAAAATCAAAGACATTTTTTTCGTTAGCTATTTTGCATGAGAACCAATTATTGTTAGCTAGGTGATTGATAATTATTATTCCATAAAATCAGCTTCCAATACACTGGATAGCCTCAAGCCAGTGGATGGCTATCCTGACTTCACTTTCCTCCATCAATCCCACCCTTTTCTTTTCTATTTATAGCTCCATCCTTGCATGCATGCAAAAAAACGACGACTACGAAAACCTAAAAACATCTTTCAAAGTTCTTGTCATATCTCCCCTTGATTATTAGTCAATTAATTTAGGGACGGAATATGGCCATGACGAGGGGAAAAATCACGCTTCTTGTCGTTCTCGTGGTTTGCGCGTTTCTTGCCGAGGGCGTACGAGGAAATTCTATCAACTATGGAGATTTCCCAGGGATTCCATGCAGCCGTAAGAATGGCCTTTATGACAAGAACTGCGAGCCAAATGCAAAGGCTAACCCCTACACGAGGGGCTGCGAGCCAAATAAGGACTGTCGGACTGATGGAAAGCTATTGGGGCGTAGTCTGCATGTTGAACTGAATAACATTAATTATTGATGCTATTAAAAAGAAGAGACATCTTGTGACACGTAAAATACATGTCTATTATTCTATGTAGCTAATTAATAGTTTTCAGTTCAAAGTGTATTCATCATTTTTCCATGTTGAAGTACATTATGCTTCGCAAAAACTATGTATCGAGTAATTCTAATACAAGATTATGGTTCTCATGAACGGCTAGCTAGCCAATTCCAGTGCATTTCCGTAACACACTGTCAATTATTTATCTTGTGTTATCATAATTCATCATCTAATATAATCCATTAGACAAAAAAGTTATCTTGCGATAACATCGTCTGGCATCGTACAATTATTCAGACAAAAATGTTATCTAAATATTATTTTGTATGCCATGCGTGGGATAAAAACTTTTGTCGTTGAAGCAGATATTTAAAAGAGTAAGAATTCAGAATTTTTTGCGAGTAGGAGATGCATAGATTTTTATTTTTGATGGATACATTATGTATACATTTATAATTGCTTATTTTTCTTCATGTTAACAACATATTTTACCGCCGAAGATATTTCCAACATTTCTTCCCATATTCAGTCACTAATTGTTATGAAAAGCTTAACTAATATCACACCATTGCTCAAAATACACACACACACACACACACACACACATATATATATATCTCATCATAAACTTGCAATTCTTTAGCTTTAAAAAGTAATTTTACAATGTACTTGTGATACATCAGTTTTGATATTTGGAGATGTTTTGTTTATTTCTTCTTCCAGTATGTGTCAAAGCCTCAAAGGTTATTTCACTGTCTAAAATATTCTGTTAATATAATTCTTATAAATTTAAATCTTTTGCATATTAAACTTGCATAATAATGACTTTATGCTCCTTACCAAGTTGAAGTAGCAGAAAGACCTCAAGACAACCTCAGTAAACAACACAACGATAACTGGGCATCCACTAACTATAATAAGTTCAAATTCTGGTATTTGATGAATATGCACACCTGGTACACATGGCATACCAAATGAACAATTTATGTGAAAGGAGTAATTTACTGTTACAGATTACCAGACAAAGATATGGCTCAGATTGCATCAACTAAATTGAAAAATTTCAATAACTAGTGACCTATATCCCTCTTGCAATCAAAAAAAAAAAAGGAGAAGCTTGTCATAAATCATTCTGAAAATCTGTGAAGAAAAAGCACCTTTCGGCCACCATAAATCTGACACTAATGGCAAAAGATAGAGATAAGTAACTTGAATATTTTATTTTTACAGCGAAATAGAAGTTAATTTTCTGATGACCATCTTTTCTAACTTAGAATGATGCATATATCAAAACTGCTCAGAAATATTTAATAATCCATATTGTTTTACTAAGAAAACGATAACCATCTTTCTAACGTGGCAAACATACTTATTGTGTACCCTGACAACATGCATGAACCACGGGGGTATATGGCTTGTTTCTATCTCTGGTCTAATTTCGTTTCATAATCCATATTGTTTTACTAAGAAAATGAATGTATACTATCCTCCTTAATCCCCTATATCCACATCCTACCGCCAATTCAATTTTGTACTAAATTTCTATCCGGTCTATTGTAGGCTTGGCGAAAAAGCTCGTGAGCTAGAAGTTCGGCTTGGGCTTCTTTAGGCGTGAGCACAAACAGCCGCTCAAATTGCCGGCTCACCTACAAGCCACTGGTGAGCAGCACTTCAAAAGTATGAGCTCGCGAACCAGCTTGTGCTAGGCTCGCAAAAACACTAGCGTGCTCCAACACATCTTCAGCTTGGCTAGCCGAGTTTCGGGCTTTCCGGCTGACTCGAGCTCGGTTCGCGGGGCTGTTTTGCCACCTCTAGTCTATTGCAATGTACCGCAGGGGGGACTCAAAGGAGGAAAAAATAATAGTTAGAGAACTACTCGATGAAGTACGGTAAAATCACAGAGGATAAAAGCATAGAGTTGTTGAAAATCAGAAAAAGAAAACATAAGACCATTTGAAGTACTGGAGGCCTAAGAAGGGGCAAAGCACTTACATACCATATAGAAAATTTAAATAAAATGAGCACATACAGACACAACAGAATTGCTATTTTGGATTTTAGAGCATAACAAGATTAAGAAGTTAACTTGCCATACTGTATCTGCATGTGACACTGAAGAAGGGATGTGAGTCTGAATCGCATCCAAAAGGGTAGTGGTGATTTTTCAGTTAGGATTAGAAACCGACATTCAGTACTGTACAAGACACATTTGTAAGAGCTTTTCGAGCGGGGTTTCACTCAACGCAGTAAATCCCAATTGGGCTTCCCCATATTATTCGCCAAAAGATACAACACACGAGAATGTAGGGCGTTCGGGTTTCGGGTTTGGATAGTGGATTGACCAGGCCCAGACTTCGGGTTCGGGTTCGGTTTTGAAAAAGGCAAGCCCGTTCAGATTCGGTCTCGATTCGGGTAACACTTTGAGTTTTGTTCGAGTTTTTAGAGTATCTAGCGCATATTATATGAGGACATAAATGGAAAAAAGTAACACTTAAATGTGTAAGAACAACAAAGAAATTAAAGTATACATAATACACTTAAATGAAAATAATAATGATTAGATACTAATGTAATGAAGTTAACAATTAAACGCTAATGCTTGGCTAGTTGGCTTTATTTATATTCTAATTTTATAGTTTTACCATAAATTTGCAACATTATCGAGTAATAATTAATTAAAAACAATTTGGCTTGCACAAATCACATAGCGTATATATAAAAACTAGTAAAATCTTTATAGAAAAAGAGAAATCCAAATCTCTCACACAGATCTAGAGTTTTGTTTTTTTGTATGTGAAGGAGACGAGTGCAGTAGATATGTGATTGTGAAATAAAGGAGATCGTTTTGTGGACTAGGATAGAATTAATTAGAAATTTGAATGTAAAAATTTTGGGAGTAAAAAAATATTCGGGTTTTAACTCAAACCCCAAACCCGTCTAAACTCGTTTGGTTTCGGGTTTAGGTACCCAAAACCCGTTTGGTTTCGGGTTTTCGGGCATATTCGAGCCGGGGTTCGGGTAACCCATTCAGGCTCGGATCTTTCGCCCAGACCTAGAATGTATATTGAACGCCTGTTTGATTCAATTTATGGTAGTTGATTTATAAAGAGAAATTATAAAGAGGCAAAATAAGTAGTATCGATTTAATAAAAATTTGAAATTTGTGGTTATAAATGAGTATTTATTAAATTAATAGCCAAATTAGTGGTATGTGAGATTATAATGTATTTTGATAAGGAAAATCAAACAGAGGCTGACTCTGGGAGTTGAAGTCACTAAAGAAAACAGATATGACTTCGCCAAGACAGAGGATACGTTTGATCAATTTGAGGAATGAACGTATTATTGATTAACAGGTCCGTCTTCTTTTTTTTTTCTTTTTTTGGTCAGTAGGAACAATATGCTATTTGATTATTATGATCAATGAAGATTTTATTTTATTATTATTGTTATTTATTTATTTATTATTTTTTTTTGTGGTTCTCTAGATATTTATGGAAATGAGGTAGGAGAATATATGCTGAGAATGTAAAGAAAGATTATTTGGAAGTATGAAATTTCTTTTTTTTTTTTTTTTTGTGGAAAATATGTAGTTGGTATTGATTTGATAAATTTTTAGGTTTTCATAAAACTCGAGAACAAGCAAATTTTTTTTTTTTTTTGTTGCAGTTAAAACTTCTCCATCAATAATCATGATTGTACATGCAGAGCTTTTTTCGATGGTTATTGTTAAATTCTTTTCGCAAATGCAGAAATCTTTACTCATTCAAAAAAGGTAAATTTGTCAAGGTCTTAATGTGCAAGTTTACTAATGCATTCAGGCGAAGCAAATATTTTCCAGTTACTCTAAATAAATTAGCAGATAGCAATTTGTCATCCATATGTTATGACTTATGAAATTTCTATTTTTCTAGCTTTTTGCATTTCTAAAGCTTCCAATGGTAACAAAGAAAAGGAATTCATAATGATACTGGAGATTATACAAACTTGAAGTTACTTCAACAGTACAAGAAGAAAGGTTGTCATTAGAACAAGTTTAATTACAAGGTAAACTATATATGCTCTCAGTTAATTTTTCACATCATGAGCTATGAGACGAGAAGGCTTCATCAAGAATACTGCTGGTAGCATGTAGCGTCCATAAGAAAAAAAATAGTGCCAATTATTTCAATCAAGTTCAGCCATAGTATAGAAAGACCAGCTTATCAACATTTCACTCCAATATCATAAAATTTCCGGAGCCTTATTCACTTACAAAGCTGAAGAACTGAAGAAAAGCAGCATTATTGCACCAACAATCATGGGAAACAAGATTCTTTGTAAGGCTAGCCATTGTAAATGTGATAAACCTGCATAGGTAGAAGTATAACGGATTCTCGTCAAGCTGAACTCAAAAATGTAAATATCAGCTTCCATAAGCAAATAAAGGTCAGACATTTACGAGAAATGAAGAGAATTTCCAGTACCATCAGGTGGTTCAGTAAAACAGGTGCTAGCCTGAATAGAAACATCTTCCATTTCAGTTTGCACGTTCATTGATCATTGAAAATTTTACGTCTCCAGAGAAAAGTTCATTTTGCTATAATGTTCCAACTGCTTATTCACCCATGATCACCTGCCACTCAGCAACCGTTGCACAGGGAATCCCAAGTATTATCCCACAACTAAGAATGAGATAGCATAAATAATATTTGTCTTCTTCCCCATAAGCGATCAACAGCTTAAAAGGAGAAACCAGTAGCATCTTTCTGTTGGTTAAATCAAACCTAGCCAGTTTACCAATAGTCAACATCGATAAGTAAAGCCATAAGCATTTGGAAGTCATTGAGCTTGATATATTGACACTACAGATTTGTGTACAGAATTCTTTGCTCACAATTAACTTTCAATACCACCAATATGGGAAGCTAAATCATCCTCTCCGGAACTTTTAAGGTATTTGACCATATCTTGGACATAAGGAGATTTAAGCTGAATTCTTCTCTCAACCATCAGATTAGCAAGCTTTGCAGCTTCAACCAAATGGCTATTTCCACACAGCCCAGACAATAAAATAGAGTAAATCTCAGAATCAGTGGCGGGTATTTCTCCAGACTTTTC
>CAVNYN010286640.1:0-10929 GCA_963692815.1 Nyctanthes arbor-tristis | reverse complement strand
CTTACACGTGTTTAATTAATTAATTAATTAATATTTGATTAACTAAGAAAATGCTGACTTGTAAATTAAATAAACACGTGTAAGGATTTTATTAGACGGACAGCAAGCGAGACAGGGTTTGGGGACAGCAGATCCGGACTCCTCTAGACCCCCCACACGCCAAAGTTAAGGATAATAAAGAGTTGATTGGTTTCTTTTGGGAATCCCATCACTAATCAAGGAATAATGAGTGCGAGTGATGTATTGCTCAACCTTGTACGCATTAAAGTGTAAGCAATTAGCTGTTAGCACACCACACTTTTCATTTTTTGTTTTTCATTTTATGCCTTGCACCAACTTACAAGCTACGCATCATTTCACTGTCGCACTTTGGTTACTCTTCGACTTGTTGTGTCTCCCCCCACCCCAACCCAACCTCCACCACCATTCCTCTCGACTCCTGATCGAGCATGCTAAATCTCGTCTCTACCCTTGTCACATTTTGTATTACAATACGTAGAAGTTTCATCTGTGCCTCGTACGTAAGTAGTAACTATATACATATGCTAGTCAAGGCTTGTACGTTCGTGATATGTGGACTCATTTATTTGGTAGTGTCAAGTAAGACATAATTAGTAGTTGTACCCTTTTTGTTTTTTGTTAAATAATTTCATGCAGGGGTACATACTTTTGAACAAGAAAAATTAAAGATTTGGTCTAAAGAGATGGACAAACAATTGTGCTTTAAACAGAAGTTCTTTAGTTTGTTGCTTTAAGAAATCTCCACACTATATATAAAGGCTCTTCTTCACCATGCTTTGCCAACAAGCCATATACCAATAGAGGGAAAGAGTGGAAACAGTGAGGGAGAGAGAAATGGAGAAGCTATTTGGGCTGAGCCATCTCTTCATGACGGTTTTCCTCTACTGCTTCGCCAACTTCATGGTGGTTCCGGCCATAACCGACGTGACAATGGGGGCAATTTGTCCCGGAAAAGACAAGTGCTCATTGGCCATATATCTCACCGGAGCCCAGCAAGCGGTAACCATTCCTCCTTTCATCTTCTTGCATACTTGTTTTTTTACTTTTAATTCACCTTACCAAATAATATGCATTAAAGTCAGGATTCTAACGTGGTTATACCACTGTTACACTAAATTTGAAATGCTGGCATGTTTGATACGTTCAATTAGATAATAATTCGTTTTACTGTGCCAATTAATAAGAATTTCTACACATTCTGAAGAAATGGTTGTTTTTTATCTTTTAGGAAACTATTTTCATACATTTCCTCGTTTGTAGAGACATAGTTGATGCCCTTTTTTTCATGAAACTGGCATCCAACTAACTGCTCCATACGCATGCAATATCACATTGTGATAAAGTTATGTTGCTTCATATTTGGTAATCATAACATTCACACTTGGGATATGCGGCATTGGTTTATATAAAATAAAAGAACTTTTTAACGTTTTTTTTTTTTAAATTTTGTAATATATATTTTGTTTTGTGTGTGTGTGTGTATATATATATTTTTGGTCCCATTATTACGAAGTAAAACTTTGGTATTCTTGGAAATAAAATTTCTTGCTATGAGTCAATTTCTTTCTCTATCTTTTCAACCATTTAATGCAAAGCCTTCTAATGCAAACAAGAAATATAATTTTATAAGTTAATCCATGTATGATTCTATTATTATATACAATCACCACAAACATCCGTCCACTCCATTTTAGGGAGTCTCTACGACTTTATCATAAGAATTACTCAATTGATATCAAGATTCAAGAAAACTAATAGTACTAACTAAAAAAGTAGTTCATATATCGATTATTAACTTGTTATTTTCTACGCACCTCAGGTTAACGAAAAATTTTCAATTTATCAACCAGTATCTCCATCTTCGATTGGACCCCCACCCAAAGTATCATTCTTTGTGTAACCATCTTCCCACATAAGTGGCCCATATAGATTTGCACATTGTAACTTATAGATGCCAAACTGAATTATTGTTAACCAACTCTACTTTTCCCACTGTCAAGTTCATTTCTTCCTTTTACCCCATGCCGTTCGCTTTTTTTTTTTTTTTCCCTTGATTTTTCGATTTTCATGCTCAATATCTTGGCTTGTTTAATGTCCTATACGCATAATCACAAATATGTAAAAGTAAGAACAATTGAACAAAAATATGTTAGTATATTTGTTTTTGTTAATTCTTTTATTCTAAATTGTCGTCTGATCATAGTTTAAGTTATACGCATAACTTTGATGTTTAATCTATCATATTGATTTACTTGTTTTCTCAATTGGACGGTTTCATTCCGACAACGGTTTAACTGCCCTGAGTGATGAGTCTAACTTTGGACCATTTCGTCGTACGTACCACTGCCTAGTAACTTTTAATGTAAAGGGAATGGCCGGTCTAAAAGTCTTGTTCTATAGTCTTTAATTTTAGGCACGTACCATATAGTTCGCGATGCTTTTATTAGTCCTCATTTACTTAAAGTTGGTGGGTCAAAATTATGAAAATTTGCACTGCTGTAAGAAAAATTTTATTCAACACGTACACCTTTTAATACCATAATACACGATGGAACTCTAATCTCTATTCCAACGGCAAATTTCCCTCCTCCCATCACGACTTCAATGATATGTGCGTTGTCTATGTTGGACGAATGTGTGAGCTCAAGTTTTTGACGGGGTAGCTGAAGCTTTTTTTTTTTTTTTGTGGGGGATGAGTGCAGTTGGAAGTGAACTTGCTTAGAAGTCATGTCACACTAGCTTTCAAAAATGAAAATAGATGGCATCCTTTAGTATGTTCCCTCGCAGACTAAAATATTCTTGCTTAATATCTAAGTTTGAGTTAAATTAATTTTAAAACTTGGTTTAGGGACCATTAGATTTCATCAAATATAAATAAATTAAGAAATTAACTAAATAAATTAATATTGAAGGTTTATTTATAAAAATTGTGTCAATACCATGAAAATTTCATGCGAGACAAGCAATGGTGTCCGTTTTATTGATTATTTTATCTTTTTGGTGGTTAATTATATGGAAGAATTAATTAGACACGAACTGTATGGCAGGTAATTGGACTGGGATCACTAGCGATGATGCCATTGATAGGCAACCTTTCGGACACATATGGGAGAAAAGTGATGCTCACCCTCCCTATGACGTTTGGGATACTTCCTTTAGGTACTATTATTATTGTTTCTTCCTTAATCTTTGTAAAATGAATGTATTTCAAGAATAAACTTCTTCTTTATTGTTAGATTGATTTGTACATCAATTCTATATCGTTACTGTGACATGGCTATGACTTCAGATTTTTTTTTAATAATATTGAAGCCAAGATAGGTTTCTTGTCACGTGGTAATTTGACAAAAAATTAAGATAGTTTTTGTTGTTGATTGTTGAATACTAATAGTGCAACGATAATTTGGAAAAGAAGGAAGAGTAAAATGCTCCTTTTGAAAAGTTCTGGATTAACTTGCTAGAGCCAATAAGTTCAGGACCAATGGTGTAGCTGATCCGCAAAGTAACAAAAAACCTTTAAATAAAGTGGGGGAAAAAGTAGGTCGAGCAAGCTCCAATTTTGACCAGACAAGTTCCCCTGTTTTCTCTTTGAAAAAAGGAAACAGAATCTTCCATGAAAAAAGGAAAAAGGTTGCCTATACTTGATATTATTTGTGTTTCACTTTTGGTCACACATCACACTTGTCATGCATTTGTCATGTCCAAATGCGACTTTTTTTTTTTTTTTTACGCCTTATGTGTAGCTGAACCCTTATATTTTGTGTTAATAATTTGATATTAATTAATATATTGATTTTTTGTAATTTGTGATTATTACAGTAATATTGGCATGCAGCAGAACAAAGTATTTCTTCTACACTTACTATGTGCTAAAAACTGTGATTGCTATGGTTACTGAAGGAAGTGTTCAATTTCTTGCTCTTGCATATGTGGTAAGTTCTTCTTCTGCTTCTTCAAACAAATTCTTCAATGTAGCTAAAGAAAGAAAAACCCATTAAAATTTAACCTTATTTCTTTGTTTTTAGGCTGATAATGTTCCAGAGAGCAGAAGAGTTTCAGTGTTTGGAATAATGTCTGGCATTGCATCTGCTGCTTTCGTAGTCGGGAATTTCTCTACTCGTTTCCTCTCCACCTCTGCTACTTTTCAAGTAAGAATGTGTCAATATTTACACTGGTCTATTGAAAATGATAGTAAAAGAGTGAATTTTGATGCATGAGGGCCATGTAAAGTTTCAATTTTCATGTCTTTCGTTGTATGATCTACGTACAGGTTGCTGCATCAATGGCCGTGATATCACTGGTTTACATGAGAGTCTTCCTTCCCGAGTCAATGATGAATAAGAGCATTTGTGCAAAGAATACAGAGACTACTTGTCTTTTGGAGAAAGCTCCCACAAAAAAGTGGCAGCTGTTCAAGACTCTGCCTTCATTGGATGATACCATTTGCTTGTTAAGGACTAGGTACACAAACTTGTGCTAAAGATTTGAGCTTTTCTAATCTAGTAAACTCCACTAGTCATCCGTCGGTGTAATTTTGGGACAAGTTCTAAACTTGGATCATCTAGGAAGAAAAACTAATGGTAGGAATATGTTCATTGATAATTTGCTATGTTGTAAATTACAAATTTGCAGCTCCACCTTTTCAAAAGCAGCTGCTGTTGCATTTTTCATCACTGTTGCAGAGGTCGGACTTCAGGCTTCTTTAAATGTATGCTTCGCTTCTATATCATTTTCCAGAAATTATGCAAATATGAAAAGGATATCTTCTTTTGAAGCATTACGAAATGGATTTTAATGGCGTTGTTTTCTATTTCTTCACCATGTAGTACTACTTGAAGGCTGAATTTCACTTCAACAAAGATCAATTTGCTGACTTAATGATAATTATTGGGATGGCAGGATCAATATCACAGGTAATTGGCCTTGGTTTGCAATATTACACTGTTATGCATATTCGATTTCTTATTGCTATAATCCATTTTCATATTCGGTTTTGAACACCTGCAGTTGATTCTCATGCCCATATTAACTCCTTTGATGGGAGAAGAGAAGATGCTTTCGATAGGACTGTTTTTCAGCTGTGCTCATGTAAGTACCTTGCATTGTTGTATCTATTTCTTGAAAAGCTATAGATTTTTCTTCTCTTAACTATTCATTAACTTCACTTTTTCTTTGAATGCAGATGGTTCTTTACAGTGTTGCATGGGCGCCTTGGGTATGCCGACCTCCTTGGCCACCCTTTTGAGCTCACTTATGGGCCATGGCCAATTTTCTTCTATGTCCAAACAAAACTTGGAAAAGTAAAATATTTCTTTAGCACTGATGATTCTAAAATTTGCAGGTCTCTTATGCTGCGGCCGTCATATCTGTTGTGGCTACTTTTGGAATGCCATGTGTAAGCTCTTTCTTTCTTGTATGGTACATTTCTTTTGCACCGAGTTAAGTGCTATTCTCAAACATGCATTGCTATTTGCAGTTAAGGAGCATTGCTTCCAAACAAATTGGACCAAATGAACAGGTAAATCTCAAATTATTGCTGCTAATTTTCGATTTTTTAGAAATGTTGTACCACTGACAACATGGCAAGTCTTAACAGTGAGTCGTGTCACGAATTTTTTTCTTTGAGGGTGCTGACTTTGACATTGTTATTTCCTTTCAGGGAAAGGCTCAAGGGTGCATTACAGGCATCTGTTCCTTTGCCAACATTGTTTCTCCACTTGCTTTCAGTCCTTTGACGGGTAAGCAGAACCATTATTTTGCTTTTCACTTGCCTTAAAAACTCATTTTCAACTGATAAACTGCTCTTCTTCAGCCTTGTTTCTGTCTGATAGCGCACCATTTCACTTCCCTGGATTCAGTATTATGTGCTCTGGCTTTGCTGCTGTAAGTACTTCCTTCTACAGATACACAGATGTGTGATTTAATTGTGTTTTTTCTTTAGTACATAAATCCCATGTTTACTACACAGTAGTGGTACCTATGCAACTGATAAGAGAAAATTTATCGGTTCTCGTAATTTATAAGAGTTTAAATGTCATTTTCTTTGTTTTTGTACTTGATCCTTTTTAACAAATACCAAAGCTAGATAACCATACTTTTTATGTTATTTTATACTTATTCGGTAAATCAGAAACTCTTGCCGCCTTACATGACCAAATGTTTTACAAGCCACAGCTTGTTGATATTTTCATAACCTAACTTTTGCAATCCCATTTACCTAGCATTTACTCAGACAAATGCTGCAATTTAGTGGAGCCAGGAATTCATTGTTGGGTGTCCCAAATAAAGACTGATAAACAAAATTCTTTAATATATAGATACTAGCTAGCTGTCAAGGACAAGTAATCCAACATTTACTCTTCAACTTTATGAGCAAGATGGATTCTCTTAAAACTTATGTACAAGAAACTTTCCTCTGGTGCAATAAGCTTCTGTAATAGTCATGGATCAGTCTAGGGGAATTAGTAGATTATATCAAGATTATATACTTGTCATTGTGAATCTTCAAGAAGAAAAATGAGGCATTCATAGGCCAACCTTTAAGAATAAGATGTTGGTCCCATAAACTTCCTAAGTCTACATCCAAGGTGACTTTCCAACCCTCTCTATCTAGACCAAAAACAAGAAAAGAAAAGAAAACTAATCAAAAGAGAAATTGAGGGGAGGTGGTGGGTGGATGAAAGATATTTGTAAAATTTGTATCATGTATCTACGCTGTTAAACTACAAGCTGATTTTAATATTTGCTTTCTTTTTATAGATGATAGCATTCATTCAAAGCATCATGATAAAGGCTCCTTCTTCTCCAACTACAAGCTGCTGCAGCATTGAAAATTCGAACTCTGTGGAGCCTTAGCTCTTATCACAGCTTCATGGCTACCCATTTTAACTTTAATTAAAGTTTCATGGCTACCCAATTTGGCGCATCCAAATCTGTCATTTTATATCCAGAAAAGTCAATCTTGGAGGCTTTTATGACGTGAAATTTTCTAAAGTACAAAAAGATGTATTAATGTCTGTATTTATTTGTTGGGTGGTTTCCGTATGTAGTCAATGTTTCTGTATACAAGGAAAGAAAATAGCATGGATGAAAATGACAATGGCAGGCTGTCAGGTTTTAAGCTGTACAAGACTAGTTTTTTTTTTTTTTTTTGTGTAATATTGTTATCCAATTTTTAAGGATAAAGAATATATAATATGTTCATTCTTTCTCTATTTGGTTATTTCTTGAAAAAACTTTCTTACTTTCTAATGTTTGTCAAATTTATGAAATTTAGAACCTTCTTACTTTCTATATTTTTCAATTTTATGAAATTTAATATGGATTGGTGAACACCGTTGTATTTTGACACCAACAACCTCATCTTATAGAGTAGATAGTGTTCTTTGTTCGAGAATAGCTATTATAGAAGACTAGAAAAGTTCGTATTAATTTGATAACTTCTAGAATATTCAAAATTTCATGAGAGCCATTGTATTAAATAGTTTGTATTAAAAGTCTTCCAGTTAATTGTTTTTATACTTATTCCCTTCTTAGAATCAGAATGAATAATGCTATTTATTTATCTAAATTGAAGATTGGTATTTAGTTTATATGAAAATTTCTTTCATATATTTATTATTAACCGTACATCGCTTAATATAAAAAATATCAACTAAACTAGAGACATAAAATGATACTTATATTGGCTCAAGTGGGTGAGAAATCCCTAGCGCCCTACTAGAGGTAAAAAAAAAAGAAAAAAAAAAAAAAAGAAAAGAAAAGAAAAGAAAAAGATTCCCCATTTTTCGTGGGTGATTTGGCATCGAAAAGACTAACAAGATTACACATAGCAATTTATAACAAACAGCAAACGTTCTAAACCATCGCCAATTGCTATAATATGAAAATTTTCAATTTCGTTATAATATTTTAATGTACGTCGCCCAAGGTTAATGATGAAAGTCGTTATTTATATAAAGAATGTAAGATACAAATATTAGTAAATTGATGACGGCTTAATTTTGTCAAATATCTAAGTTGCTTGTTAACATCATCGTTCTCAACAAGCTACTCGGCACCTAAAAATTCAAAGAAGTTAAGAGAAAAGAAAAGTGTTACATACCTTTTTGAGATCCTATATTCGCACTTAGAGAAAATAAAATCTCATCAACCCCCATTAGAAAAATAGAACTTTCTTTTAAGTAACCTTAAAAGAGAGTCGTTGACCTGACCTCCCATGATTTTTCACCTATAAAAATTAAATGGGCTCCACATTCGCCCACGTGTAACAGAAATCTAACTGCCAACTTCTTCCCTTTGTGAAAATTGAACATAAACCACATTCTCACTGTTCCATTCCCTTCCTCCACCATCACCTCCACCACCGTTGGCGACGGCGGAGAAATTTCAGAACTACCGCCCTCCGCCACTGCCAAGTTGGTTGTATTTCTTTTCTTTTCCTATTCTTATCTGACATATATATATGGCAGAGGAAAACTCAGAGAGTGTTATCTATCTCCATGGGGACCTTGATCTTAAGATTATTGAAGCCCGTTGCTTGCCCAATATGGACCTGGTTTCCGAGCGCCTTCGGTGTTTCTTCTCCGCATTTCATTTTCGGAACCCTTTCGGCTCCACGCGAGGGAAAAATCGCCATCATCACCGGAAGATAATCACCAGTGATCCGTACGTTACGGTGTGCTTGGCCGGAGCTCGGGTGGCCCGTACCCGGGTGCTATCTAATTCACAGAACCCGGTATGGGACGCGCATTTTAAGATCCCGTTAGCTCATCCCGTGTCGGAGGTGGAATTCCAAGTAAAGGATAATGACATGTTTGGGGCCGATCTGATTGGCATCGCCACCGTTTCAGCCAAGAGGATAGCCACCGGCGGTCTCATTGATGAATGGATCCCGATAATTGGGTCCAACGGGAAGCCTCCCAAACACGATACGGCAATTAGATTGCAAATGACGTTCATTCCTTGCACGAACAACCCATTTTATTCGAAGGGAATTCAGGTGGATTACGGATTGAAGGAGAGCTATTTTCCATTGCGCCATGGGGGGAAGGTGACATTGTATCAGGACGCCCACGTCGTTGACGGGCAGCTGCCGGAGATAAAGTTGGACGACGGGAGTAATTTTGAGCATGAAAAGTGTTGGGAGGATATTTGCCACGCGATATTGGAAGCTCACCATGTGGTGTATGTAGTCGGGTGGTCGATATACCACAAGGTGAAGCTGGTGAGAGAGCCTACAAAGCCATTGCCGGAAGGCGGATTTTTGAATTTGGGAGATCTGCTCAAGTACAAGTCTCAAGAAGGTGTGCGGGTATTGCTTTTGGTTTGGGATGATAAAACTTCCCACAGCAAGTTCTTTATTAACACGGTACGAATTAATCCAGCATCCCGTTTAAAAGAAATTAGATTTTAGCAGGAGAGAATAGCTCGACGAACTCATTTCTTTAATAAAAAGCCTATCATACACGTGATTTTCATAATTGAGTATTTGCCTTGTCAAGCTTTTTTAGAACAACAAGAAAAGACATGACTAAGAGCATAGTTTAACAGGAGATATTAAGGATGTCTTTTATAGGAGATGGAGGATGGGATCAGAACACTCAATAAGAACACAGTGTTAAATAAATCATTGCGCTATTATCACCCTTCAGACACTTGGGCAAGGATGTTTCCTGTTCAAGAATCAGAACATAGGCATTCCTACTTCCATGTTATTGAGGTCCCCTTTTTTTAAAAATATTTCAGATTTCCATTTTGATTTCTCTCAGAGCATGTTTGATTGGAGATATTCTTCATGGAAAATGTCAAATTCCTGGAAAATTTTCCATCTTCATGTGTTTGATTGGCAAATGGAAATGGAATGGAAATTCCATGGTACAATCCTTTTAAGCACAGTTTTCCTCATTTTCATGGAAAATCAATTCCACCTCCCCCTAAGTAAAATGTTTTCCATGAAAGTTAGAAAATATTTTCCTTTCCATCTTTTCATATCAAACGTACCCTTAGAGTAATGTGCCCACAAGGGAATATCATAGAAAAGAACTCTAGGTCCCGTCAAATTTTGATGATGTTGCTGTTCATTTATGTTGCTCTGATTTGGTTATAGATGAGTTTCCAGAGTTCAGGATGTCATCTGCTGAAAGAGGATTAGTTTTAGACATTGATGCACGGCAGGTTATAAGAATATGTTGTACCATACTAAGATAGGATATCAGTCACATAATGTTGGACTAACTAATGGCAGGCACATGAAGAACCAAAGCAATATTTGGCTTATATTTCTTGGTTATTTGTAATTATATTTATATATTTGATGATCACTTTTAGTGCAGACAGGAGTAATGCAAACACATGATGAAGAAACTAAGAAGTTTTTCAAGCACTCGTCTGTCAGTTGCGTGCTGGCACCTCGTTATGCAAGCAGTAAACTTAGCATTGTCAAGCAACAGGCATGCCTTGATAAATGTTTTATTTTTCCTTGGCGTTATGCATTGTAACATGTGAGTATATATACATATAAGCTTAAAAAAAATAATGTTTTTTGCTACTCAGGTTGTTGGAACACTTTACACACACCACCAGAAATGTGTAATTGTGGACACCCAAGGCCAAGGAAATAACCGGAAGATTACCTCTTTCATAGGTGGTCTTGACCTCTGTGATGGTCGCTATGATACGCCTGAACATCGATTATTTCGCGAGCTTAATACAGTCTTTGAGGATGATTTTCATAATCCAACATTCCCCGTAAGCAATCTCTCTTAGAAGAAAACAAGTCCATATATATATGTTTGTGTGTGTGTGTGTATGCAAAATCCTATCTGGTGCTAATTCTTTTAGGATACCATATGGTGCCTTTTGTTTTGCCATTTATATAGCTTTGTACACTTTTCTATAATAGCCAGG